>JAFMOD010000491.1:816884-883088 GCA_019802435.1 Corydoras maculifer
ATATATATATATATATATATATATATATATATATATATATATATATATATATAATTTGGGTGGCACGGTGGCTTAGTGGTTAGCACGTTCGACCCTCAGCGCTAGAGATTCCCGGTTCGAATCCCAATCTGGGTGAATTTCCTCCCACAGTCCAAAAACATGCATCAAGGTCAACTGAATTCTCCAAATTGCACCATATAGAGTGTGTGTGTGTCTGTGTGTGTTATTGTGTGCCCAGCAATAGATTGACGCCCTGTCCTTGGTGTATCTCCCCAGAACCCGAAACATTCTCCACTGGATGGGCAAAGGGAAACCCCCGCGACCCTAGTAGAGGATAAAGCGGAAGATAATAGATGGATGGATTATATAATTATAATAATTTATTCACTCATTCATTATCTCCCGCTTTATCCTCGATTAGGGTCGCGGTGGGGTTCCCCATGCCCATCCAGGGCGCAGTCTTGGGCGCTGGGCAGATACACCCAGGACAGGGCGCCAATCTATCGCTGGGCACACACTCATTCACACAAACACACTCTATAGGGGGCAATTTGGAGAACACAGTTGACTTAATCCATGTTTTTGGACTGTGGGAGGAAACCGGAGAACCCGGAGGAAACCCACGCGGACAAGGGATGAACATGGAAACTCCACCCAGATGGGGATTCGAACCGGGAATCGGGAATACTTTTTGTGTGTGTAGTAAATTCTATAGGTTATTTTGGTGGTATTTATATTTTTTGTCATGATATCAGTATCAATGACACCAAATACACACACATTATGCATGCACAAACACAACTACACTCCAGATTATTCTGCGCTGTCTTCTGAAAGTTGTCTTTTAATCTCGTCTTTTAGTTTATCACAGAGGTATTAGATGGGGTTGAGGACGTGTACGTCAGTTACATTTTTCCACTCTATTTCACTATTTAAAGTACACCTCCTGGTTTGTACACTTATAATCTATTTTATAAACTCCACTTACAATATAAATGCACAAGTTAAACAACCTTTGTTAGTTTAGTCATTTTTAGACTAAGCTAGTCCCATTTATTTAGTTATCTATTGATCATGACACGTTTTTTTGTACTATTGGACACTTCTATCAAAACCAGTATCTTATTTGTTACTGCACAATTAACATTACTCATCCTTTACTCATTTATCTGTATTTATTTGGCCACACAATGCGTTTGATTTGTGTAATCAAAATGTTTGGGCTTTGTTATTGCTAACTTTCCTCAGGAACACATAACCATCCATCCATCCATTATCTTCCGCTTTATCCTATATTAGGGTCGCGGAAGGTTCCCCATGCCCATCCAGGGGAGAACGTTTCAGGCGCTGGGCAGATACACCCAGGACAGGGTGCCAACCTATCACTGGGCACACACTCACTCACACACACACACACACACACTCTACATGGGGCAATTGGGAGAACTCAATTGACTTGATCCATGTTTTTGGACTGTGGGTGGAAACCGGAGAACTCGGAGGAAACCCACACGGACACGGGGGGAACATGGAAACTCCACCCAGATGGGGAATCCCTAGTGCTGAGAGGCGAACGTGCTAACCACTAAGCCACCGTGCCGCCCGGAACACATAACTAAAGTATCTATTTATCTTTACTGAAGTCTAATTCACTTTTGGTGTCTACAGTATTTACCTACATGATACCTACATTCACTGGACACAACTCCTACATAACACCAGACTTAGAAAACCCTTCAGCTTTATTAGGTTTTGAAATATTGCCCCTAATTAGTGTGGCACCAATGACCAATGGCTTTTTTCTTAATATGTTGCATGTTGTGATACAGTATTTCAAAACTAGTATTTGTTTCACTGTGATAGTTGCAGGTCACTTAGCACACGAGAATTATTTTGGAATGGTTAAATTATTAATAAGTAATAATTAAATAATAATTAAAATGGTTAAATTATGTTTACAAAATTTTAAATAAACTGTTATTATGGTGATTTGAATTGATGCAATCAATGTATGGTTGGATTAAGGTTTGTTTTATAAGTGCTCAACAAGCTTGCCAGCACTGTGGCCCAAACCCCAACAACACTGTCCTAAATAATTACCTAAAATAATGCATATTTTGGTAGCTGCAGATAGTAAACGCTCACTAAACAGTTGTGATGAAATCCGGACATTAAATAGTTATTTGTTTATAAGGCTCTGTTGTTTGTTATTAGTTTCAGCAGAATGCATTTTGTTATTCCTTGGATACAGATCTGAGCATTTTATTACTAATTAATGCACAGATCCTGGTAATCCCAAACTTTTTTCCCACACTCATTGAAAGGTCAAGATTGTTTTTGTTTCAATGATTGCCTTTAACTGAGTGTGTATAAGTCGTTTAAATGCCAGGGTGCTGTGAGGATTTATAAAGCTCTAGGGAGGTTTGAACTGTGCTTCAGATCCATAATACATTAGATTTAGATTCACTTCCTCTGTATTTCACTTCTTACTTTCTAAACCTTAGTCATCTGTATCACTGGGATTATAAATACACAATACATAACTAAAAAAAGTACTTATAAATGATGTTTATTTATAGCCCTAGGCGTGATGTTTTTTTTCACTATAAAACAGATGTAATGAATATAAAATGACTGAGTGAGGCTGATGAAAAGCCAAGCTGGTTGTGATTTATGGCCATAATAAGTATAAAAGTAAAATGATACTGTATGTCCTTTTGTCATCTTTGGTATCTGACCACATCTGAGAATCTGAAAACCATGTATGCAATAAATCACGAACACAAAATTAATACAAGATGAGAATCATGCTTTCTAGATGATTTCCTGAGGCTCTTTTACATTTGTCTTCATGAAAGTACTGTGAGCTTTTTGGTATGCCTTTATGTTTAAAAATAAAACTAAATATAAAAATTAATAATTCACAAATGACATGGCTTTTTTAATACAAATTGGAAAAGTATAAGTCAAGTTTACATTTACGTACAGAAAAATACACTGGTCATCTATGACATGAAACCTACTAACAGGTTAAATCAATAACTTATTAACTTATTATAACAGCACCTGTCAGGTAAGGTATTTAATTTAAAAAGGAAGCAGGTCAACAGTGTGTTATTTAGTTGGTGTTGGGAAGTGAACACTAATCTGTCTGTACTTAGCATCTTTAAGAAACAACTCAAAACACATCTTTTTCACAAACACCTGATATATATATATATATATATATATATATATATATATATATATATATTTTTTTTTTTTTTTTTTTTTTTTGAGGTGCAACAGGATAATGGTCATTCATTCATTATCTCCTGCTTTATCCTCTATCCCCCCATCCAGGGGAGAACATCTCGGGCGCTGGGCAGATAGTCCTAAGACAGGGTGCCAATCCATCGCTGGGCACACACTCACTCACACAGACACACTCTATACAGGACGATTTTAAGAATTCAATTGACTTGATCCATGTTTTTGGACTGTGGGAGGAAACCGGAGAACCCGGAGGAAACCCAGGAAACCCACGCAGACACAGGGAGAACATGGAAACTCCACCTAGATGGGGATTTGAACCGGGAATCCCTAGCGCTGAGAGGTGAACGTGCTAACCACTAAGCCACCGTGCCGCCAGGATAATGATCAGGATTGATAATTCTACAGTGTAGCTGGGTTTTCTGTAACTACTGACTTGTGTTGTTCTCTTATTTGTAAATTGCTTTTGATAAATACGTCTGCTAAATGTATGTAAATGTAACCTGCCAGCACATAAGAGCTATTGTACCACAAAAAGCAGAATTTAATAGAAAAAAATCTAAGCACACAGAGTATCACTACCTGCTTCATGTTGAGCTGCATTATTACAGACTGTTCAGATGGCCCTTGATTTACAAACATAATTTTTTATGTTAAACAAATTTAGAAACTGATCTATATGCTTTTATTTTTGTGTCAATAGTTTGGGCATGCATTTCCAATGCCAGCGTAACTATGCTAAGTTCATGGTTTTAGAATTGTGATGTTATAGGGTTTTTTTAGTTTGTTTTGTACATTCGATCATGTAGTAAATTTACAGTTTATTTGTTTTGTGCTACTCATGTTTACTTCGTCTGGTCTAAACACCTGGTTCCATACCAGCTTTTGGCCTCGACAGTTGCTGTGATACACAGGTCATGCACCCTCCCTCCCTCCTACTGCGCCCTTTAGACATGATTAACTATATTCTGCTCCCACCCAGTTCCACCCAGCAGCATCTCATCCACCCACAGGACATAAACCCCAGCCTGATGTCAAAAGTCACATTTTCACCAATCACTGCCTATGTTAGCTCGCAAGTTTAAGGAAATTTAGTTGGCTGCTTCCGACTGCTGCAAACTACTGGTATGGATTTGGCTGTAAGGAAGTGGACAGTGCAGACCGAAGCAGCCTGGCTGTGATCGGGCTGTAAATTCGGCCGGGGAGGGTGAGATCCTGTAAGACGAAACCTGCCAGTATCAGCACATGAGTCCGCAGAGACAAGAGAGAAGAAGCAGGCAGTAAATCCATTGGAGTTCACTGATAGTGCTGTTTGCACAGCCACCGCCACTTCCTTTGATCAAATCACTGGGGGAGCAGGGGGTCGTGTGTCGCTGCCAAAGGTCAGCTATATATTACACTCCTAAAAGTGATTACTGAAATTCTTAACTGAAACCATTCTGCTGCCAGGGTGTGCCAGAAGCCCCTGCGGCGGTGTCTGGGCTGCTCTGGGGCCTCTCTGCGGCCCTGCACACCGCCCAAATCCCCTCCGCTTGTGTTTTTTATCATCCGAGCTTTGCCCATGCGAGGCCCACATGGAAACATGTGCTATCCAATTGCAGCATCAGCGGGCAAATGCAGGGAGAGTCTGTGGCTCAGGCCTTGCAGTCAGGAAATATATAAATGTGCTCCAACACTTCAAAGGGAGATACTGCAAATTAAAGCAAGACAGGGAGCAAGACAGTAAGTGCCCGTGCATTAGCAACAAAATAAACACGTCTTGAGTTTACTTTTCTATTTCGTGTCATGAATCTTTGCTGGATCTCACTGGGGTGTATGTTTAGAAAACTTTTAAATGTTTGGTATGGACTAAATAACAGGTTATTGAAGTCACATGAGTGTAAGTGGAACCTAAGTGAATTATATGAACTGTACTATGCATGACATCAGAAAACCTGACTCCCTCTATAATAGAGGACACTTGAGCAATTAGTGATATCATGGAATTGCATGATGGCAGTCTACAGCCTCTAACGAACATAACCACACACATGCTTTCTTATTTATTCTTCTGTTTCACCAACACTTCTGGCTTTAGAGAAACTATGATTCCACCAGGCGGCACGGTGGCTTAGTTGTTAGCACATTCGCCTCTCAGCGCTAGGGATTCCCGGTTCGAATCCCCATCTGGGTGGAGTTTCCATGTTCTCCCCGTGTCTGTGTGGGTTTCCACCGGGTTCCTCCCACAGTCCAGAAACATGGATCAAGTCAATTGAATCCTCAAAATTGCCCCATATAGAGTGTATCTGTGTGAGTGAGTGTGTACCCAGCGATAGATTGGCGCCCTGTCCTGGGTGTATCTGCCCAGCGCCCGAGACGTTTTCCCCTGGTTGGGCATGGGGAACCCTACCGCGACCCTAATAGAGGATAAAGTGGGAGATAATGAATGAATGAATAAATGAATGAATGATTCCACCATGCAGAAATGTGAAGTCATGCTTAATAACATCCATCCATTCATTATCTTCCGCTTTATCCTCTACTAGGGTAGCCAGGGGGTTCCCCACACCCATCCAGGGGAGAACGTTTCGGGCGCTGGGCACACACTCACTCACACAGACACACACAAAAACACACTCTATTTAGTGTAATTGGAAGAACACAATTAACCTTGATCCATGTTTTTGGACTGTGGGAGGAAACTGGAGAATCCAGAGGAAACTCACACGGACACGGGGAGAACTCCACCCAGATTGGGATTTGAACCGGGAATCCCTAGCGCTGAGAGGCGAACGTACTTACCACTAAGCCACCATGCCGCCTGAAATAAAAAAATTCTGCTTATTAACTACAATCACCTCCTATGGCAGAACACTGATTAGCTTCTACATGAAAAAGAAAGAACAGGACAAAGCAAAGACAGAGAGACAGAGTCAGACAGAGAGAGAGAGCAAAAGAAGAGAGGAAAAAGACAGAATGAGTGTCCGAGTATGAAAATAAAAATAAATAAATAATAAAAAAAACACTAGATTTAAATGCAGAATGATTCAGATTTGCTAAATTGTATTTCATCAAACTACAAAAATACTGACACAATATCTATAAGATTGATAATGTGGCAGGTGGGGCAAATATCTAAAAAGCTCATGTAAACTATTGTGATCCAGGGTGATAGAAAACTTAAAATAAATCTTAAATGTCTAAAACCCATAGATCATATCACTAAAGACAGCACAAAGTTTCCTGTTTAAGATGATTTACCTTTTTTTCTGCATTCTTCTTAGGCTTCTTCTTGTCTCAGGGACTTTCTACCTTCATGTCTTTAAAAAGAAAATTAGCTTGAATTGAGGGCTCTTGAATTCATTCATTCATTATCTCCCGCTGTATCCCCTATTAGGGTCGCAGTGGGGTTCCACATGCCCATCCAGGGGAGAACGCCTCGGGCGCCGGGCAGGTAGACCCGGGACAGGGCACCAATCCATCGCTGGGCACACACTCACTCACACACACACACACACACACACTCTATATGGGGCAATTTGGAGATTTCAATTGACTTGATCCATGTTTTTGGACTGTGGGAGGAAACCGGAGAACCCGGAGGAAACCCACGCGGACACGGGGAGAACATGGTAACTCCACCCAGATGGGGATTCGAACCGGGAATCACTAGTGCTGAGAGGCAAACGTGCAAACCACTAAGCCACCGGCTCTTGAATTGATTCGTTTATTATTGTGTTACATACATTTTGCAACATGTAATTACCTTATATATATAAAAAAATAAAAATAAATAAAAAATGAACATTTTTTTTCTTATTAACTCTAAAGCTTAAAAAATGAACATCCAAATGTAGTCATGCATTTATTGTGGTATTAACATTAAGAAAAAATATTTTATTCGAATTGCAGGTGTACTTTAAATGTAAACACACATTATTTGCTGTTATCTACGGTTTTTAAATAAATTTGTATTTAATCACATACAAATAAATTTGTATTTTTTTTACATTTGTAAACATTATTAATCCACGCAGTGTCATCATACACAGGTACATTCTTTTTTTGAATCGAATGATTATTGTGCAACAGCAAAATATCAATACCAACCTGAAAGTTGTGGCTTTAACCGATTCCATCATGATATCATTTGTTAGGTACTAGCCCTTTAATATTGTTATTAATTTGGCAGTTTAGCGCTGAGAGGCGAACGTTCTACCCACTAAGCCACTGTGACACCCCACTATCATATCATCTTTCTGAATAGATTAGATAACATTGTAGGCACTACCGGATTCGCACAGCAATTGTTCGAAAAAGTGTAGTTTGTGTAAATAAAAAATGTTGTGGCCATGTAAATGTAAACTATAAAGTTCTTCTAGGCTCAGTACTGGGATTATTTTTGTTTGCCCTATAGATGCTTTCATTGGGATCATTTATTTGCAAACATGGAATTAGTTTTACTTGTGCAGATTAATGTTTTGGCTAAATCTTATGTTTACTCAACCACTATGCTTGAGGGCTGGATTAATAAGACTAAAGAGTTATTTAGAGAGCAAATTTTGATGCTCTCATAGTTGGATCCAAAGTTAAGATTATTAAAATATCTAAACGATCTAAATAATCCATTTATAAAAGTAAATAAAAGACACATTCCTTTACTCCAGCATTAAATTAATTCCTGAAGAGAATTATGTGGGCTCAGGTTAAGTTGGTGAACTGGGATAGTGCTGGCATTTCACCTCTTCACCCAGCTCAATACTAGAGAAAGTGTGGTGCTAAATTGGTTACAACTTTACTATCGTTCTTTGTACAAACTAACATTTATTTAGACCAAAAGCACAAGACTCTGTAAAAGCTTTGGCCAATATCTTGCTTTTCTGAAAGTCAACATGCAAGATAACAGCACAAAACATGAAGTGTTAAACATAAAGAACCTTTATTGTTGCAATGGATTTATCTTTATCTCACTAGTAAACAAAAGCAATACACAAATCAAATATAAAAAAAGCAAAATAGATTTCATGGTGACCATGTAGGATATGAGGTAAGGTTCCAGCAGTGGATCATGTAGAATGCTGAGCCAGAAAAGCTCTTATTCTCTGCAGCAGCTCTTTTTTCACACTGTCAGGGACCAGTGCTGAGGAACAAAGGCATTTTTGGCCATGGTTAGATTTCTGGTCAATAATATGAATTAAGAAAAAGAAAGAATGGGGGAAAGGCATACCTCTGCCTTTAGGAGTGATTCCAGCTACTAGATCTTCTACTGTTACATTCTCAATCCCCTTTTCCTTGATGACTTCTACACAAATTGCACACACACACTTCAGATTCACATTCAACAGGAAGTCGATGAGTTAAGTAAATTTAACATGTTCATTATTAAAACAGTTCAATTTCATTCATTTTCAGTTCTGTGTCAAATTTTAATTATGTTAGTTGTGTGTTAGTACACAACTCAGAAATGATCAGAGTAGCTGAACTGTGGTTTATTAAATAAGAAGTGATCAGTGTGACATCATAATGCTGTAATGACATGTCTGTTAGTCATCCATAATGACGTGATAGCCCATCCTCAAAACAATTGCCAAAGTGACCTAATGGAGATGATCGTTTTAATGTTCCATCTGGAGGTTGTTTTTGTTTATGAGGGACGTTTTACAGAACAGCCCTCAGAAGGTTTTGCCTTTTATTCATTACCTTTACATTGTGCTTTTAACTGATCTCTCCATCCACACTCTATCAGCTTTGCCCTGAGCAGCTCCTTCAGCCTAAATTTAAACAAAATAAAATTTCAGCAATAATAATAATTTCAAAGAAAGTGTAGGCGTATAAAAGTAAGAGTAGAAGCTGCTCACCTCTCTCTCTCCCCCATCTCTATCAGCTTCTGATTAATCACAGCTCTCATCTGTAACTCTTTATTCATTCCTCAACCTACGGAAAAAGGACATACACTCTTATGCTACTAAATCATAAACGCATATCTCTGAACAAAACACGTGCACAGAACACAATCTAGGCTTTAGCGGATGAATAAGAACCTGTAGTTTAGCTGCGCGACGCCTGCTGCTGGTTCAGATAGCTAAGCTAGCTAGTTCGCGCTCTTTATGGTTAGAGCAACACGTTTCATTACCATCACGCGCAAGATACACACGAAATAACAACAAAATTAAAACGCAATCTAACACGGCCACAAAGTCTAACGAGTAATTAAACGTATATTTTAAAAACTTACTCACACATGAACATAATCACAAATAAACACAGTCCAGCCTAGCGTAACCCTCGGTCCTCCACTGATTCAGTCCCCCTGTGAAACAAAGATCAAACACAAAGTTCCTCACTTCTTCAAGCCTCTCTCTCTCTCTCTCTCTCTCTATATATATATATATATATATATATATATATATATCCCCCCCCCCCCCCCCCCCCCCCCCCCCCCCCCCCCCCCCCCCCCCCCCCCCCCCCCCCCCCCCCCCCCCCCCCCCCCCCCCCCCCCCCCCCCCCCCCCCGAATTCTGAGATAAAAAGTGTAAGTCAGAATTCTGACTTTTTTTCCTCTTAGTGGCGTAAACGGTTATTGTTACTACATGGACAAAAAATGTGCATTTATGCCCAAAAAATAAATAAAATAAAGTTAAATAATATAAAAAATTGGAACCTGGATTCCTGTTGGACTGGTGGCATTATAGTCCTGCAGGATAGCCTCACTGGACTTATATATTTTTTCCAATAGTTAAATATGGACATGGCTGTCCTACACTTTTAATGCTGCCCAGCCACTCAAGGAGCATAAGTCCCCAGTGAGCATTGGTCCTCCCAGTTTTTTCTTGCCACTATCACCTCTATAAAAAAAGAACTATATAAATAAACTACATAAAATTGAATTTGAGTTACTGAGTTTCTTTCAGTAAAACAAGTGAGTGTAACCAAAAAGTAATTTACAGTATGTATAAAGTAATAAAATGCACAAACACCATCTCTGGAGAATTTGGGTTTCATTAATTATAGCAAGCTACTATGGCTAAAAAATAGTCCCTTATATAGTCCCTAAGATTGTGTTTCACAAATGGGGTAAGTGTTTTGTGTTGGGAGGCAATGTTTTCAAACATAACACACTTTAACAAAAAAAGATCTATTTTGGGCCAATCTGTCCACAAAAGAACGTTTTGACATATCAGTGATCTTTACCAAACTGCAGATGGGCAGCACTGTTCTTTTTTGTATAGCAGCAGCATTCTTCTTTTAACCCTGCAATGCACACAATTATTGTTCAATGTTTACTTGATAGTGGACTCATGAATATTACCATCGGTGTGAATAAGGCTATTGGTTGCTTAGAAGGTACCAAAGGGTACTGATGAAGCACAGAAAAGATATGTTGTTCATCACCTATGCTTTAGGTGGTCAATCCACCATGTCTTTTTAAAGCTCATGTCTGATTGTTGAGTTTACAATTAAACATTTAATTGTCTATACATCTGAAGTCCTTGTTTGTTCATTTGGTTTAAAGGTGTGGTCTTTTAGATGTCTGTGTCTAATTTAGAGAAGTACTTAATTACCAAACATTGTGTGTAGTGTGCTTTGCTAAAAGAGAAAGACTGCAAATGTGCTTTTACTTGTGCAAAACTTGAATATTTTTAGTTTCTTGTTTAATTAACTGTGCTTTTTTAAATTTTTTTATTTTTATAAAATTTTAGTGTATAACCAAATTATAATTGCAAAAAAACTCATTAAAATCTCAACAGAAATACAGCTAAATTTACAAAAATATTTGGCTATATTCTGCCTTGGAGTAAGGTTTGATTGTTCTGACACTGAGTCAAAGATTAAGTAGCACAACATTAGCTTCCACTGAACACCTGCACTAAGCCCTATATGGACTGAAGCTTTAGATTGGGGGTTGCTGACTGAAACATAGAGATAAGTATATTTCAATTCACAGCACTGTTGACTTTTGTCACTTGATCTGATAGCCATTAAACATAGAATAGAAAGATTATTTATTACTAAAATACGGTAAAGTTTTGTTTTTATCAGAATAAGTTTTACACTTTCAGGTTAATCTGTAGTTTTACAAATCCTGTATTTGTGTAAAATCAATTTCTGCTTTTCTAACGGCTTAATGCATGTGATCTAATCTATTTATTCTGATAACCCTCAGTATTCAATATATTAACCTGTCTACATACATTGGACCAACATGGAGTAATGGGTTTTATTCATCTGTAGTCATATGTATTTGTTTTGTTATCATGTCTAGAGCTATAAAACACCTAGTGTTTTCATGATTGTATATAAACAATTTTCTTTTGAAGATCTTTCATCCACATATGTCTACTTCATTTTACTTGAAAAATAATAAAAAAAAATACATACTTTGACTGGGTAGCACAATATTGCCCTTTAAAATTCAGAATTCTGAGCAATTTTTTTTCTTAGTGGCAGAAATGGACTTCCATAGTCAGATTGATTTATTTGCAAAAGAAACAATTTATTTTTATGTTTATTTTCTGTTATCCACATGGGAGCAAGAATATTTCCTTGTGTAGGTAAATTTGGGTGTTTGCCCTGTTTTAAACTGGTGACCTGTTCAAACCTGTTAAATGTATGACCAATCAGAGTACACAAATTATGAAATTTTAGTTCTGGGTTGGTGGTAAAGGGCAACAATTTATTTATAACAAAATATATTTAAATAGGGTGACGCAGGATTTAAGAACCTAAAACAAAGAATGTGGGCCTTAAATACTCCTTATTTATTTATTTATTGCAGTTTTGCTTGAATCACAATAAATTATCTTGCTTTTTTCACAGCCTCTTTCTAAATAAATTATGAATTTAACACAAACTGATACAAAATGTAATTTTGTTCCTGCAGCACGACCTGACATAGTGTCAATGGAAATAGTTTGTCATGATGAACAGTTGTTGTATACTATGATTACCAAATCACAATGGAATATTTGCCAGAGCCCTATAATACATTTTATTTGTAATGTCAGAAAATAATTCAGTTAATTAAATATTTTAACCATAATATATTTAATGTCAGGTTCGGGTTTAGCATAATTGTGTAAAAAAAAAGTCAGCTAATTACCTAAATGTATAGATGATATACCTCTATGTCAAGATTCATAAGGCTGGAATTACTAAAGCAGATTTCAGGGAGCATTAGGGCTTCTATTCATTCATGAATTGTTCCACCACAAAATCCTGATCTTCTGAAGGTCTTTGAAATTTTTATAAAATTGTTCCACTCATCCGTCATCAATATAAGATGTTAAAAAAATTATCTCACATTTTCCAAAGATATATTAACTTTTTAACATAAAATAATATTTTAAAGTATCAGGCTTAATAGATTGTACACATTTGTAAATGTTTTACAATATAAACATTGTAAAATAGATATTATTAGATAGGGATGTTTAAATGAAAGTGGTACACAGTGTGCACTATTGATTTTTGTGGATATTAATATCCCTAGCAACCAAAGATTGTCAATAAAAACCTTGACAAGCTTGTATGTGTGGTAAAAGATTGAGTGCACTTTGAAATTCAACTGGTTTCATCATCCATTAAGTGTTACTAGAGCCAGATTGTAGGCAAGATGAAAGCAATCCACTTTAAATGTGCTATCTCCTATTTTTTAGATTGCTTTGTATTAATGCACAACATGAATGTTTCTTCCTCAGAAGAATATCAATATTAGTGTTAATATTAAAATATAAGTTCTCATTATTTTTACATCAATTTACATTTAGACATTTACATTTAGTCATTTAGCAGACGCTTTTATCCAAAGCGACTTACAGTAGCGCATTACAATAATCAATCCAGGATAGGACTAGGGCTTGAACTAGCAGTTGGGTAGCATGTTCAGTCAAGAAGGGTCTGATCTTCCTTATATTGTAAATATGGAATCTACAGGAACGGGCAGTTTATTGGGAGTCTATTGTAAAACCAAGGTTCCGGACCAAATCAGTTGGGGAGATTGTGAAGCCGTCAATATGGAAGGTCAATTATATTGCAAGAGGAAGTATGATGGGCCTTTGAATGGCTACCCTGTCTACAGTTTCCATGATTTGCAACTGGACATCTGGCATTTAATATTGGAGGGAATTATCAGGCATATAAGCAGCCAGCCTGAAGGGGTTTTGATGCAGTTCGGTCGCATTGGATTGGACTGATAAGTGATAAGTTGCTTTTCCACCAATTTAGATCAAAGCACCTGCCAAAATAGTTCAATCATTTTTTATAATGCTTCCTCCAAGGTCAGCTCTACGACAGGAAATGCAAAATGTGTTATTTTCACGTAGTGGCAAATTTCTCTCTATTAGGGTCGCAGGGGGGTTCCCCATGCCCATTCAGGGGAGATCGTATCAGGCGCTGGGCAGATACACCCAGGGCAGGGTGCCAATCTATCGCCTGGCACACAGACACACACACAGACACAATCTATATGGGGCAATTTGGAAGCATTATAAAAATGATTGAACTAATTTGGCAGGTGCTTTGATCTAAATTGGTGGAAAAGCAACACAAAAATACCATTTGCCGTGATATGCAGGCAGACTGTTAATTTTACATCTGAGAAACCAAACTTAAACAATAGTCTAATAGAAGAGGATAATGAGTGCTTTTGTCAATATTGATATCACTAAAGTTAGTTTACTAAGCTCCTACTCAAACTAATTATCTTTTAATGAGATATTTGTTCAAACAGCCATTCATACACGTTAAGGGCAGAAAAGGTTTTGCTTGGCTGGCAAAATCACACAGCAAAAGCAAAACCGTATGTTACCTTTTATTAATCATCTATTCAACTGCAGCTTCATGATTTACATTTAGCCATTAGGATCGAGATTTTTAAGCCTTATATTGGACAAAAGCCATTTCTCATTCCTAAAAACATTTTCCCTGTTTACAAAATCAGAAAAATTAGACATTTTTTGACTGAACTATTTAAACAGACTATAAACTGCAGTTCATTGTTTTCTGATTTAGATCGCACAATCACGCCTCTACAGTTGATACAGGAATCCACAGCTTGTCTTGTGTTCAACCCAAGCAAGCCCATGCTACTTCATTACTCGTTTCTCTTCTTTTCACTGACTGTGGTCTTCAAGAGAATATCTGGATATGCTCTTTTCTACCTACTTTTATTTTTCAAAGATAAACCTCCACTTGGGGCAGCACGGTGGCTTAGTGGCTTATCACCTTAGCCTTACAGTGCTAGGGATTCCCGGTTCGAATCCCAATCTGGGTGGAGTTTCCATGTTCTCCCCGTGTCCTTGTGGGTTTCCTCCGGGTTCTCCGGTTTCCTCCCACATTCCAAAAAACATGGATCAAGGTCAATTAAATTCTCCAAATTACCCCATGTTTGTGTGTGTGCCTTTGTGAGTGAATGTGTGCCCAGCGATAGATTGGCGCCCTGTCCTGGGTGTATCTCTCCAGCGCCCATTCAGCTGGTTTCTCCTTTACTTACCAACTTGTTTTGTTCCCTTACTTGTAAATAACATTGGATACAAGCATCTGCAAAATGACTAAATGTAATTGTAATGTAAATGTGCCAAATATGTCAAATCAAGTCGTTATGGAAATTGAAATGATACATGCATGCTAGTAGAAGACAAGATCTTTTGCAAATGTTTAAAACAAATTAAAATGTATGTGCAGTGAGAGGAGAGTATCACTGAACTAAACTAAAGACAAGTGTCTATCATTTTTGATTATGTTGAGTGTTTCGGAAGTAGAAAGGAGTTTTGATGAGTGTAGTAAAATGACACATCAGTGATAAATAAAATTAATAAGTGTTATGTAGGGTGGATGGTAGATTACAACATTTTAGCATGTGAGTGTTTTTGTGTTAGTTAGACGATAGAAAAACATTCCACACCTTTATGGTAATGACCAGCTATGTTTGATGTGCTAACCTGTCAGTGTCCAGTGAACTCTCTTTTCTATATCTAGTCATCATCTGTCAAAATAAAACAGGTCTCACCACACTAAAGACAAATTTGAAAGGGTTTACTTACAGCAGGCTCAGAAAAAAATTACTTTATTCTGTGTTGAGCCAAAAAATGCCATTTTCTTTGAGCTGAACATGTATACTGATGAAACTGTATGTTAATCTAAGAAAAGATTCCATATTGCCTCCCAAAAGTCACACCAGCAGATTTAAAAAAAAAACAATGTCAACTACATATTTTGAGTTCCATTATGCAGTCTGCATGATGCTTCTGAATAAGTGACCATGATTTAGATTTTTAAGGTACTGGAGAAAACAGTGAGGTGTAGAAGGGAAAATACCTTTACAGATATCACAATATATATCTGGTAGGGGTACCCATATAGCTGAACAATTTGGTTTCAGAAATAAAACTGACCTTATAATTCATTATAAGGAATAAGATTTTAGACAATTAATTATGTTGCATGGATATATTTACCATAGGCTACTATTTTGCACCTTAGCTGTACACACTACATAGAATGCTAAGTAGCACTCAGTTTAGAGGCAGAGCATGGACTGTGTGTGGAAACGATACACGGAAGTTAGAGGGTCCGTCGGCTTCATACAAATCAACCGTGAGGAAAGATTTTGTGTCCTTGTGTATTATAGCAGCATTAGAGCAGCATGGGTAGATCGAACATGGTTAATTTGTGAGCTCAATGTGGACTCATTGTCTCTTTCTTGCCACCGCTATAATAATAAAAAAATACAGTGAAGCCGCCAGAAGTGATCCGCGATATAGCAAGTTCAAGTTCAAGTAATTTATTTAAATAGCGCTTTTTACAATAGTACATTGTCACAAAGCAGCTTTAAATTTCTTTAAAGCCTTTTAACTCCCTGTTGTGTTATGTTAATGAAAAAACCTTGAGTTAACTAAGACTCAGTAGGAGACTCATCCTCCTTGAGCGGCCAGGCAGCAGCAGCAGTGTAGGACAGCCATGTACAGTACAGATTGTGTGATGATCAGTTGTCCGTATTTAACAATTAAAAACTTAAAGTCCATTGAGGGTGTCCTGCAGGACTGCCAGTCCAATAAAAATCCAGGATCCATTTAGTCATTGTTGTGGCTGCAGCGCTTCAGAAGAGCCATGGATGAAGAGCTGACGACACCTCCAGGAAATTAGCTATTCCTCTAAACAAATAAAAAAATAGGGACTAGTCACATAATAATTTCATATAACTATGCCCCTGTAGGATTGCTACAACAATAATATAATCAGTGGTATAATCAATAATATAACCAACAACAGTGATAAAAAAAAATCACTTACCAAAATACTGGCAAGCTGCAACCTTTTACGGTTGTTACCATGTAAAGTGCATTATAAGCACTGGAGGGAGCCAGGCATCCTTTTAAGCAGGGGTGCCCGCACTTTTCTGGCTTGAGATCTACTTTTACATTGGACAGGTCATCGAGCTCTACCAGGGTTAATTTATTTTAGGCTTTTATATTGAAACCTGTTTACACACATCATGTTAGTATGTTCGAATCAGCATAGAAAAGACGGCTTCAGATTGCCATTGTCACAGATATTGCTCTTTAAATGAACACATTTCAGCAAATATCATGGAGAAAACTTGATTTTAGTACACCCAAACGACCAAACACACAGAATACAGCACAAATGTAAAACAATCACTGTAACCTGCATTTCCCCAAACAGAACATGAACATTAATAAAAGCACATGCATTTTGAGTTTGCCATTGTAAAAAAAATTCATCCTACCACTCCAAATGAAAGTGGTATTTTAACTATTTTAGAGCAAAGTCCTTCAATCATCTTGTCAGTCAAATAAAGTGCAGAAACACAAACAGAAACTATCTAATGTAGATGATTCTCGAGGCAGTGCTTCGGATTTAAGCACGGAGGCGTGGCCACGTGCCGGTTTTGGGAACAGCGAGAGAGATGGGGAGGGGGGCAGACTGGTCGCTTTCACAGGGATAGAGATTCAGATTCAGAATGAATCACATTGTTTGTTAAAATGTGTGTGCGTATGTATAAGCGCTTCCGATACTGTGCTGTAAAAAAGCGCTGCCACCTGATAAGCGCTTTTTTTTTCAAATCTTCGTTGCGATCTACCCAAAACCCCTGTGATCGACGTATTGGTCACCCCTGTTTTAGAGGAACAAGGTTCATTACAAGAAAGCTATATATGCGTACAGACATGAATAATTGCTAACAGCATGTAACAACCAATAAGGCCCTTTCAGCAGGAACAGAAGACACTAGCGCTCATGTGCAAAAATTAAGGAAACAATAACAGAAGTTAATTAATTAAACAAGGTAAGAAGTTTAATAACTAAACTAGGGAAAGAAAACAGTCAAAATTTTTCAAAACAATAAAAAAGAGGAAAAAAACATCGGGCATGAGGACGAGCTGCACTCCTGACATTACCCCCTTACGAAGGGGTGCGTATAATGGAGTGGCAGGAGATGGCAGATATCCAGAGCCCTGAAGGAAAAATGTACACATGAGCTCGGAGTTTAGAGCGTCCAACTCAGAGGTCAGCGGCTCTGGCATGGAGTTAAGATTGCCTCAAAGATAAACGGGTTCATATTCAGAGGGCAACTGGTCCGGCTTGGAGTTTAAAGTGTCCATCTTGGAGGTCAAGGCAGCTTATGTGCTAAGCTCCTGAAAGCTAGGATTTTTGCTTTTGTACACATTTGTGGGGGTGAGATCACACATGTCCCTTAACATCAGAATCAGAATCAGAATCAGGTTTATTTGTCACATGCGTAGTTATACATGGTACAGCCAGCAGTGAAATTCTTTCTTGACCTCTCCACAGAAAATTTATTTTGTTTAAAAGGATAAAAATAGAATACAATAAAGATAAAAAATAAATAAAAATGTAGCTATGTATTTACAATGTGCAAATGGAATTATAAAAGTGGGTTGTGCTTTTTTGTGCAAATATTGCAGTGCAGGGTTACAGGTTTAAGTTAAATGTCCGTTTAGTCCTGGTTCAGGGTCCGAATCGCCGTCGGGAAGAAGCTCCTCCTCATCCTCGCTGTGTTTGCCTTCAGGACACGAAAACGCCGTCCTGATGGCAACAGAGTGAAGAGCTTATTGTCAGGATGACTGAAGTCTTCAACGATCTTTTTGGCTTTGGACCAGCACCGCTTCCTGTAGGTGGTCTGGAGATCTGGAAGTGCTACTCGGATGGTGCGTTCGGCCGAACGTACCACCCTTTGTAGTGACCGTCTGTCCAGATGGGTGCTGTTCCCGAACCAGGTTATGATGTTCCCTGTGAGGAGGCTTTCGACGGTGCAGGAGTAGAAGTTCTGCAGAACCATGGAGGGTAGCCTGAAGTTTCGTAGCCGTCGAAGGTGGTAGAGACGCTGACGAGCCTTCTTTGCCAGTTTGTTAATGTGGCAGGACCAATATAGTCCTGCGCTATGTGAACTCCAAGGTACTTGAAGTTGTCTACACTTTCTACTGCAGCGCTGTTGATCCTCACAGGGTGGAAGCTCCTCGTCTGTTTTCTGCTGTAGTCCACTATCAGCTCCTTAGTCTTGCTGACTTTGAGTTGGAGATTATTATCCTGGCACCAGTTCTCCAGGTATGTAATTTCCTTCAGGTAGGCCCTCTCATCGTTGTTGGAGATCAGACCTACTACAACGTTGTCGTCAGCAAACTTAATGATGGTTGTGGAGCTAGTGGTGGCCACGCAGTCATAGGTGTATAATGAGTACAGCAAAGGACTCAAAACACACCCCTGAGGAGCCCCAATGCTGAGAGTGGGGGGGGTGGAAAGATGCTTGCCAACCCGCACTGCCTGCCATCTGTCCGTCAGAAAACTGGAGATCCAGTGACACAGGGATGGGTGAAGTCCCAGATTCTCCAGCTTAGTGTTGAGTGTAGAAGGGATAATAGTGTTGAATGCTGAACTATAGTCCACGAACAGCATTCTAACATAATTATTACTCCCAGTGTCCAGGTGAGACAGGGCAGAGTGAAGCAGGTGTGAGATGGCATCATCCGTGGAGCGGTTATGGCGGTAGGCGAACTGTAGGGGGTCTAAGGAGTCCGGAAGTGAAGAAGTGATGAAGCCTCTGATCAGTTTTTCAAAGCACTTCATCACAACTGATGTTAGGGCTACAGGGCGGTAATCATTTAGGCAGGCTGGCTGAGATGTCTTCGGAACCAGGACAATGACATTCTGTTTAAAGCACGATGGTACGACACCCAGTGACAGAGAGAGATTAAAAATCTTGGTGAATACCGAAGCAAGTTGGGATGCGCAAGTTTTCAGGACACACCCGCATATCCCGTCTGGTCCTGCAGCTTTCCTGGTATTCACTTCTCTGAACACTTTCCTGACATCACTCTCCGAGATGACGAGTGGCGGCTGTTCGTCGCCGTGTTGGTTGGAGCGCCAAAGCAATCATAAAAGTTATTTAGCTCGCTCGCCAGCGTCCCATCTGCACTCGTTAAACTGGAGGGTGTGCTTTTATAGTCCGTCGCTGTCCACAGTCCCTGCCATAAAGATCTAGAGTCACGCTGCTAGAAATGTGACTCTAGTTTCTCGGTGTAGCGCTGTTTTGCCTGTCGTACCGCCCTGCGTACTCTGTATGACGCGACTTTATATTCCTCCATATTGTTTCTAATAAGTCCTGAGTTATATGCAGCTGTGCGAGTTTTCAAAGTGTCACGGACAGATGTATTCATCCATGGCTTCTGGTTGGGAAACGTCCTGACTGTGATTCTGGGAACCGTGTCATTAACCAGCTTCCCAACGAAGCTCACTACAGAGTCTGCAAACAAACTGACGTCATCAGCACAGCTGGTTTGGAACATGTCCCAATCCGCGTCATCCAGAGCGTCTTGCAGGGTGTCCACTGATTGGTCGGTCCAGCGCGGCACCTCCCTCTGAGCCACGACTTCCTGTTTCAGTCTTTGTATATATTTTGGCATTAGAAAGATGGCGGCATGGTCGGACTTCCCAAACGGTGGATGAGACTGAGCCCCTGCTGACTTGCTAGTGGTTATGGCTTTGCAGTGCGTCTCCTCCTTTTCAGCCTCTAGGACACGAAACAGTGAGTGACAGCCACAGTAAATAAAAGTGCAACAGATTATTCACATACATCAGACGAAGGGTCAGACAGCACAAATGCATCAGGCACTTGCACAGCAGTCTCCACAGACACCCGCACAGTACTCTCATCAGACCATCACACAAAACATTCTCATCAAGCATATGCACCACACTCACCAAAGTTATAGACCTTGCACTCACACTAGGAAGGGGTCGAACTCCCTGGGAGTTGCGCTTAACCTGGGACCTGTGTTTAATTTTAGGCATACGTGGGAGCTAAATAAAAGGCTAGGGTGGGAAAGGGTCTAGGACGGGAATAGGAAGAGTCATAACAAAAGCAAGGGAGTTTTACTGTACCAGGATGAGCCATAATCAATGGAGGTAAAAAAAAGAATTGCTAGCATCATAGCTAGCTCAAAGCATCAGCAGCAGCTCAAAGCACAGGGCTAGTGCTGGGATAATCGCATAAGAGGTCAGTTAGAATAAGGCTGAACGCTGGGCTAAATATAGCTAGCACAGAAACAGACAAGAACTAGGATGTCTAGAGGGTAAAGGGACTAAACTAATAGCTTAGCTGCAAGGCTCTACATGAATGCAATCACAAATACACTAAGTGTGCTAAAAAACTGTAAGTAAGGATACATCTGACTTCCATTTGAAAATGGAATTCTGTCACGAAGGGAAGACACGGAGCCACGGAGTTGGGTTGGGGGGACTTGTAGCAGGGAGACTTATCTGTTTTTGTTTGGGTGTTCGTCTGTTGTAGGTTTGTATTTATTTATTTTATTTGTTTTATTTGTGTTGTTTTCTTTCCCTTCTCTTTCTCTTCTTTTTCTCCCTCCTCCTCTATATATATATATATACACAACAGTGGTGGACTGGATTCCCCAGGTTCTAATCATTCTTTAATACATCTTTTTGACGGACAGTTAAGTAGATAGGGAATTAAATTTATTTCATGGAATGTAAAGGTACTGCAGTCTCTGCTTAAAATTGTAAAAAAAAAATTTACACATCGCAAACAGTTGAATGCAAACATTATCTTTCTACAAGAAATGCATTTGTCCAAATTGGAACACACCAGGCTATGTAAGGAGTGGATTAATGAAGTCTTTCACTCAAACTAATTCTAGATCAAGAGGAGTGGCTATTCTATTTCATAAAAAGGTTTAGTTTAAGCCATCTAATATTTTTGTTAGACCAAAACGGTAGGTTTGTTGTTATTTCTGGTCTTCTTTTTCAAACCCCTTTTTTAGTTTTACTCCATATTTCCCCCTATTTATTGTCAGGGATGCCCTTTATCCACATTGCTCTTTGCATTGGCACTGGAAGCCTTTCCAGTAAGGTCTCCCTTTATGCGGATGATCTGCTAAAATATTTTAGGGACCCCCTGGAAGCTATCCCAGTGGCAGAATCCATATGAAATTAATTTGGCTCTTTTTTAGGATATAAGTTACATTTTCAAAAAAGTCAGTGTTCCCCTGTAAATCAGGCAGTTCAGAGTCTAAACCAGGCCACTATCCTGTTTCGTACTTCGTTTTAGGTATTTGGTCCCTCGGATAAGAAGTCAGACACTGCAGAAACCAAGAAATAATGGAGAGCCTTTTCAAGGGTCAACTCTACTTTGTCTTGTGCCAGACTTGGTCTGCTTTAGTTGAAGCTGGGTCATAGGACATACCATTCTAAAGTTAGATTGGCTAGATTTGGTTAGATTTTTAAATACAGATGCTGCTCCCATTGTAGTTACGAAACAGCTGACTGCATATGTTCTGGTCATGTCATAAACTTATTAAGTTGTGGACAGATATCTTTATCACTATTTAGAAAGCATTCAACTATAAATTGTTGGGGATTTATTCAAAATTGAAGGCATACTGAACCAGCATGGCAAACACAGCATCTTGCAGCGGCATGCTATTCCATCCGGTTTGCGTTTAGTTAGACGCAATTTATTTTTCAACAGGTCAATGACCCCAATGACCCCAAACAGGCTGTGTAAGTGCTATTTGATCAAGAAGGTGAGTGATGAGGTGCTGTGCCAGATGACCTGGCCTCCACAGTCACCGGACCTGAACCAAATCGAGATGGTTTGGGGTGAGCTGAACTGCAGAGTGAAGATAAAAGGGCCAACATGTGCTAAGATTCTTTGGGAACTCCTTCAAGACAGTTGAAAGACCATTTCAGGTTACTACCTTTCGAAGCTCATCAACAGAGTGTGCGAAGCAGTAATCAAAGCAAAAGGTTGCTACTTTGAAGAATCTAAAATATAAGACATATTTTCAGTTGTTTTACATTTTTTTGTTAAGTATATAATTCCACATGTGTTAATTCAAAGTGTTGATGCCTTCTCTCTCTGTGTGTGTTTATATATATATATATATATATATATATATATATATATATATATATATATATATATATATATATATATATATGTATGTATATATGTATATATGGGTATGTTTGTATACATTTGTATGTTTTTATTCCATTATTTGTTTAGAAAGTGGTTAAAAGTGATTCAAATGTGTGGATTACTGGATGAAAATGGGTGACTTCTTTATAACTACTTGAAATGTATGCTGTCATGTATTTTTATCTGGGGAGTCATCAATAAAAATGTGGGAGGTAACAGAACAGAAGCTACAGAACAGAGTACACAAAGGGCACAGAGAACAATGCTAACTACATAGCCATGCCTCTGGATTCTGCTAAGAACATGTAGAAGCACAAATGCAGTGTATAACAGAGAAGTATGTTAATTATGACATAACAAGCTACATCCAAAGTATCTACAGATAAAAGATAAATCACTCAAGTGCTGCCTTACACAAAGCTAGTGTTAACATCAGAGACAATACTTGACATAAAATAACATGATATAAAACATCTATCACACTGCTATTTCCATATCCCTTGATCCACTGAGTGGTACAATTGGCTCATGAAGGATGTCAGGTAATTGATAAGAAAGATACTATTCAGATCAAATGTACCCTATGGTACCCTAACAATGGCCAGAAAAAAATCTGAATTTACTTTAGAATGATTGATTCTCAGAACTGTGCTGACAATGATGTGGTGGTGGTGGATTAGTGTGTACTGGTACTAGTGGTCCTGGAGTTTTTAACCAATATGTTTACTTACAGTAGATTATATAAAATTTATTTACCATATTGATGTTAAACTTACCATAATCTTACCATCAATGTAGTCCCCACAGGGTGCTATCACTGTTATTTGCCAATTTTGTCAAGCAAAACAACACAACAATATTGCAATACTTGTGTTCCATTGCAACAAACCATCACTACATATATGTCACTGCAGGGCAAAAATTATCCACCAATCAAATAATATCTTGTATTTGTTTCTCCCATTTGTCCATGAAGTAAGACCAAGAAAGATGTATTCAAGCTTTAAAGCTTGATTTTAAGCATTGGAAAGCTGCTAAACATTTAATAGATGAAGACCACTGAGAAAGTTTACAAGATAAAAAGGAGTTACTAAACCACATTAAATCACTCAAGTTCTGTCACTTTGGTCATGTGATGAGGCATCCACAGTACATCAAAGGAAGTGTTATGACAGGACCTGTGGATGGAGTCATGGAACACCTAGAATAACCCCTATAGACAACACCATAACACAGATTGTTTTTTCATGTGCTGGACTACTACATGAGAGAGGGGGCATTGGCAAAAGCTGACTTATCCATGCAGCCAACCATATGACAAGACACCTTTTGTCATTAGATAATGGCAAAAGTTTTAAAATATTTTTTTACTTTAATAAGGCCAAATGAATCATAGCTTAACAGGATGTAGTCTCCGAGTGTTAATTCCCTTTATAATGAAGCAGGAGTCAGCTTGCTACATAAAATATAGAATATTGGATTCATTGAAATAAAGTGCAAAAGTAACCCTTTGACTAACTCCCATAAGCTTCACATTGGCATTTTGCTAGAACCAGGACCAACTGCTTTAGACATGAAGTCTACCACATAACAATAGCAGCAGCAGATATTACAAATATTATTGCAATTTTCTTTATAATGCTTTTAGCACTGGTCGTACCAAGGCTGTCACACCTCCTCATTCATGCTCTGCTTCTCTCACTGCTCCGCACACACCCACTTCACGTACACGTCCCTCGCCTCCGCGCTCCGCTACACACACACAGATTATTAGTTTCAGGTGTGTCCCATCGGCTGGAGCAGCTACTTAAGCCGCCGTCCCGGACTCATCGGCGCAGAGTTTTTTGGTTCCGGTTCTGTGCTGATCTCCCGTGTTCGTTTGGAGTGCGTCCGCAATCGGCGCGCTCTCCTCTAGCGACGCTCTCGCTTCTGCAATGCTAACCCGCTGCCTCTCTCCAGGAGAGACCTCGAAATCCCCGACTCGTACGCCTCTGCGCTCCTCGCTGCGCCCGGTCCGGCTCGGACGAGAGCCAAGGTACCTGGTGACGTCAGAAGTATCTTTTTTTTTTTTTTTTTGGACTTTATTTAGTACTGGGGTGTTCCCCCATGACTCAGATGTGTTTTTTTAATACACTCTTTTTTGTGCAAAATACCACGCTCCCTCGTTTCCTCTGGCAGCGGGACCAAAAACTGACATAACAGACGGGATGGACTGGATCGGTCCTGACGGTGATGTTCCGGGAGGGGCTTCGCCGAGAGATCCAACGCGAGCTCGCGGGATGGGACTTCGGCGCAACGCTGGACGAACACGTTCGACTAGCAGTTCTAATGAAGCAACACCTCGCCACCGTTCTTATGTCTCGTGGGTCCAGCTTCCTTCCTCCCCGCCAGTCCTTCGTGAGCCAGAGGAGTAGCCCATGCAGCTGGAAGGGGCACACCTCTCCGCGCAGGAGCGCCAGCGTCAGTTCCAGCTGGGACTGTGCAGCTACTGCGGAGCTCGACGCACTCGCTCCAGGACTGCGGAGTGAGAACTGTTCGCCGGGGAGAGTCCTCTCGAGCGCGTTTCTCTCTCCCACCTGCGAGAGCCAAGGCTTCGGTGAGGGTATCATGGGCACTATCTAAAAAGTCGCTTAAAATTGACTCCGGGGCAGACGGCAATTTCATCGACAGGGGCTTTTGACCCTTGAGACCTCCATTTCCATCCAGGCCGTTGACAGTAGCCCTCTACCCTCGGGAGGGTGCCAAGAGCTCTACAGCTCCTCTTTGGATGAGGGTTGGAGAGGAGCATTTCGAGCAAATTAAATTCTTTATTATCTCTTCTCCTTTTGTGCCTCTTGTCTTAGGGCTGCCATGGCTGAGGCGACATGACCCCACCATTTCCTAGGCTTTGTTGCGGATTCGGTCTTGGTCATCCCGGTGCCAACAGGAGTGCTTTAAACCACCATCGTACCATATGTTCTCCTCGTCCCAGGTGTCTCCTAAGGCCCGGCTGCCTCCCTAGGTACCGAACGTATATGCAGACCTGGCTGAGGTTTTCAGTATCACACCCGCCCGTACCCGTTATCTGTTGCCGAGACGCATACATCGAGGAGGCACTGCGGGTTCTTCTTTGTACCAGAACAAGGGGGCGAACTGCGTCCGTGCATAGATTTTAGGGAGCTCAACAAAGCTACTAAGCGTTATCCTTACCCCTTCCTGTTGGTTCTAGCCAACTTGGAGCTGCTTCACGGTGCGCGTGTGTTCTCCAACGCTTCTGCGCAACGCTTACAATCTGGTCCGAATTCGGAAGGGAGACGAATGGAAGACCGCGTTCATTACCACCTCGGGGCATTACGAATACCGGGTAATGCCCTTCGGTCTCTCTAACGCCCCCGCGGTCTTCCAGGCCTTCATTAAAGTACTCCGCGAGTTTCTACATCAAGGCATTATCGTTTATCTCGACGACGTGCTGGTGTTTTCTAGGGATCTGTCCTCCCATGTCGCCCTAGTTCGGCGTGTTCTATCTCATCTCCTCACCAACAGGTTGTACGTTAAGGGGGAGAAGTGTGTTTTTCACCGGGAAACCATCTTGTTTCTAGGGTTCGTCATCTCCCCTAAGGGGATTGACACTGGCCTCACCCCGGGAACTCCAGCGTTTTCTAGGCTTTGCTAACTTCTACCATCATTTTATTCCTAACTTCAGCAAGGTGGCGCTTCCAGTCCTAGCCCATCCAGACTCTGAGCTCCAGTTCATTGTAGAGGTAGACGCATCCTGTAGTGGGGCCGGTGCCGTCCTTTCTCATTCCAGAGGGGGCCTTACTAACGCGCGGCTGATCGCATATTTTTCCCTTAAATTTATCCCGACCGAGTGTAACTACGGGATCGGGGACCGAGAGCTATTAGCCATAAAGCTAGCCTTGGAGGAGTGGCGACACTGGCTCATGGAGTCCCCACACCCAAAACTCAACCTCACAGACCATAAAAACTTGGAGTCAAAGGTGCGCGTCGCCTCAATGCCCGCCAAGCCCGCTGGCCGTTGTTTTTTAACCAATTTGACTTACAGATCTCCTTCCGTCCGGGTGACAGGTGAACAGGTGGGCAGATGCCCTGTCCCGGCTCCACGGCCCATCTTTCTCTGACCTGGACAAGGGGAGTCCCATTATCCCCGCTCATAAGTTTCTGGGTAGGATTCAGTGGGAGCTGGACACCCAGATCCAGGAGGCGGCACGCAACACCTCAGTCCCTTCAAATTGTCCCGAGGGGGTCCAATATGTTCCTCTTCCCTTCCGCTCCCGTATCATCACGTGGGCTCACTCCTCTCTGAGCACAGGCCACATTGGAGTCTTACACACCAGCCAGCTGATCCAACGGAAGTACTGGTGGGAGTGCTTGCAGGCGGATATACAATCCTTTGTACGTTCGTGTTCCACCTGCGGCGCCCTACCTTCCGGCAGGTAAGCTTTGCCCGCTGCCAGTGCCGGAGCGGCCGTGGTCCCACATTGCCCTGGACTTTATAACATGTCTCCCCTCCTCCAATCGGTCTCCCGGGTGATTAAACTTTTTCCCCCTAAGGGGCTGCCTTCGGCGTTCGAGATGGATTCGGACAGACGAGGAACAAGAATCCAACATCTACTCGGTCGCCTCTCTATTGGATTCCCACCGGCGCCGGGGCAAGGTGCAGTACCTGGTGGATTGGGAGGGATTCGGTCCTGAGGAGAGAAGCTGGGTTCCGGTGGAGGACATCTTGGACCCGAACTTGATCAAGGAATTCCACCGGAATTCCTGATTGTCCCGCTCCACGGCCTAGAGGTCGTCCTCCCGCCAAAGTTGACAGACCAGGTCTCAACAGGGTCCTTCACAGGTTGAGCAGCCTTATTCGGGGGGGGGGGGGATTCACACCTCCTCATTCACGCTCCGCTTCTCCTCTTACTGCTCCGCACACACCCACTTCACGTACACGCCCCTCGCCTCCGTGCTCCGCTACACACACACCTACCTACACACCTGCAGCTCATTTCACACATCACCGATCACCCTCTCCAGATTATTAGTTTCTGGTGTGTCCCATCGGCTGGAGGAGCTACTTAAGCCGCCGTCCCGGACTCCTGGGCAGTGTTTTTTGGTTCCGGTTCTGTGCTGATCTTCCGTGTTCGTTCAGAGTGCGTCCGCAACCGGCGTGCTCACCTCTAGCGACGCTCTCTGCAACGCTAACCCGCTGCCTCTCTCCAGAAACGCGAACCTCGTGTGACGTAAGAGACCTCAGCATCCCCGACTCGAACGCTTCCACGCTCCTTGCTGCGCCCGGTCCGGCTCGGACGAGAGCCACGGCGCCTGGTGACGTCAGGACTATCTTTTTTGTTATTTTTTGGACTTTATTCAGTATTGGGGTGTTCCCCCACGACTCAGACGTGGTTTTCAATAAACTCTTTTTTGTGCAAAATACCACGCTCCCTCGTTTCCTCCGGCAGCGGGGCCGAACATTGACAAAGGCACAATTTAGCAACATATGCCAAAGCGTAAAGAGGCTATTAGGACTAAATTATACAGGATTTCTTTGTTCACACTTACACTTTTATTTAAAATAAATATGCATAATGTGGTCTAAAACAGATTAAAAAGGAATTTAATATGACCTGTAAAGATAAGAATTATCTAAATCCTTGCTTTTTCATTTTATAGTTTTTGATGATTGTAATCAGTCTTGCAAATCAGCATAGAGGAAACTATACAAAACTGTTTGAATTGAGGGGATATTGTTGGGTTTGTTAAGTGCAAATAATAAAGCAATTAAGGGTAATCATTTAGTAGATTCTTTGTTGTCTATACATATATTGCAGCAAATTAGTACTTTTATACAATCTGTCTTCTGCACTATTCAGCACTCATAAAATTTGACAGTTCGCAGTTCTACTTCAGTTGGTTAATAAGGAGGGCAGAGAGTAGTGGAATGTGTCACTTAGCAGCTAAATAACTGTCTGGTTTGAGAAGTGAGTTTGGTAACAGTACATGATTCCTTAAACTTTACTTGCTGCTCTGGAAGGACAGGTTAATGGTATTTACATAATTCATCCTGTTAGGATGAGGGCTCCATTAGAGTTCTCCTGTGTAAACCACAGGACCTGATTTTCATTCATTCATTCATTATCTTCCATTTTATCCTCAGTTAGGGTCGCGGTGGGGTTCCCCATCCCCACCAAGGGGAGAACGTCTCGGGCGCTGGGCAGATACACCCAGGACAGGGCGCCAATCTATTGCTGGGCACACACTCACTCACACAAACACAAACACTCTATATGGGGCAATTTGAAGAACTCAATTGACTTGATCCATGTTTTTGGACTGTGGGAGGAAACCGGAGAACCCGGAAGAAACCCACGCAGACACGGGAAGAACATGGAAACTCCACCCTGATGGGGTATGGAACCAGGAATCCCTAGTGCTGAGAGGCGAACGTGCGAACCACTAAGCCACCATGCCGCCCTGGACCTGATTTTATACCCTTATATATTAACACTATAGCAAATTTCAGTTATTAACACCACTTCAGGAATATTTGGAACATGATCTTCTACGCCACTGTGCCACTCTAGACATATTACATATTACATATAATTAAAAATATTTTGATGCAGTGGAGAGCTGAGAAAATTTTGAACAATATCATTATATTAATATCAGGTTTTTTATGATATAATAGCATTTACAGCATTAACTAATTCAAGTGACAAATAACAGAGGTGAAACATTAGCTTTAGACATATTACCTGAATTAAATGACAGCAAACATTTTTCTACTAAGCCGGAAAAAACAGCACCTTGTAAATTGTCAAATTTGATGAGTTCATTAAAATAATGTGGTGATTAATCATGTAATATTGTTTAACCAATACAATACAAACCAATTCAAATTTCATAAAACTTAGAAATTATATTTTATTGGTTACATATTTTTATTTAATAGGTTTGAGGAAATATTGTGGTTTTCTGTCTCATGTGGTTGGGTCCAACCATGCCATGCCCTGTGATATATATACTTTATGAACACTGCTAGTTTAAAGATAAAGGTTTGCCTGATGAAATAATCTAAACCAAGTATTATTAATTTAAATTTAACTGTAAATGGGGTAATAAAGCAAAAAACACCAATATCAATAAAATGTGCTAATTGTGTGCATAAGTGCTATAAAGGTTTAGAAGGTCTTGAATGTAAAAACAAAAATAAACCACAGGAATAAGTACAAATAAAAAGAGCAAACATATAAGAGTGATTAAAACAATATAAAACTAGGCCAAGCTAGAAAGAATGGTGCTACAAACAGAAAAAGCTACTCACTAAGCCAAATAAAGGTAGACAGGTATAGTAATGTGATATCACTCTAGGTACCTCAGTCACTCTGTGGAGAGCATGCGATGTTCCTGATATTGTCAATATCGTCCTTAATAAGCTTGAGTGTTTTTAATGTGTTGTTGCATGCAAAAATGTTTATGGACAGCATGTGTTTATGTAAAATATTTCCAAGGAAGAGTTAATTTTGTTGTGCCTTTTTGTGGTGTTGTTGGGCATTCCTTTAAAAATATCTTAAAGTCTTGAATTTCAGTTGAACATTTAGAAAAAAATGTATTGGACTGGGGTATGGCATCTGGGTTGTCTTGGACTGTGGTCAGTGGCCAGTTGTGATTGAGGGGGGTGGGGGATGGGGGGGGGTAGAATTAACTTCTTATCACAACACACCACAAAATTACTCCTACCAAGAATGGAAATTGATCTATGTGACCTGCTACTTGTCTGTGATAGAGTATGGAATATTTTGATGAAAAGCCATTTGCTTGCCTCTTATGACATTCATTTACTGCAGTAGGAACAAAATTTTACAAAACATAAGAATAAGTACTTTTTTAAAGATGTTTAGCCAAACTCCCAAAACTATGTCTGCATCTTGCTCTAAATGGCTTTTAAAATGAAACATAAAACTATTGCATCTGATCAGATTGCTACAAAGTATTTGGTCTCATGTCATTTCAATACTGCAATCTATCTAGCTGCTTCATGTTGCCCCTGCAGCTGATTTTACACACAAGTTAAAGATTTACAGCTCTATCTTACCTAAAAGCTTTCAAGATGTCTCTTTATTTTTAGCTTTACATATCTGGATTTTTCTTGGTACTGGCAGCTACAGTGAATGCAAAACAAACAGTGAACACTTCTTTATGTATTTTGAAACAACCTTAAACGATGCAGCTTTTTATTTAGCCATAAATTTAAAATGGACCATATTCAGAAAAAAACAAGGTCTCAGTAAGACTTTAGCTGATTTGTATTCTTGTTTTATTCACTTTTTATTTACAATTATTCACAAAGAAGAAAACAAGGACAGTACAAAATAGAATATGACTAATTTATAACAGTGTGCATACCGACTTGCAAAGTTTTCACTAAAACAATACCTTAAAATAATATTCACCACTTTTTAGCTTAATGTTTTAACCAAAATTTTACGTTATGGGTGAGAAAATGTAAACTTTACAGATCTGTGTAGAAAAAAATACAAGAAATAAATAGGAAGAGAACAATTAGCATTAGACAAAAGGCATGTGGGAAAGTTCCCAAATGTACAGAAGATGGTTAAATCAGATCAAATTTGAACTTTTTGAGAATCCCTCTGTCTGATGTAAACATTTGTTCTCATATTACAACAAGAACAACAAGGACTAGAAAACTGGATAGGGAAATCAAGGGAAATATGGAATAGGCTTAAAAATACTTATAACTTAACTTATAATAAATTAAACCTTGATTATATAAACTAAATTTAGTTTATATCACTTGGCAGTATACATTAGGGTTTACATTTTTTTATGTATGATCGAAATGTTTAGATATAATTTTATCAGAAATCCTTTGATTTCCTTAGACAAAATAATTTTTTTTCTGAACATAATTTGGTAGAGCACCCTTTGTGAACAGTAGTTAAACTCAGTCAATACCTGTAACCATAAATGACTTTCTTACGGCTTTCTGCATAAATTTTGGACCACACTTCTGTAGCCAAGCTACTATGTCTCTGTGTCAAAGGTGGGGTTATTCTGGTTCTATATTATTGAAATTTTAATAGATGTGCAAGCTGACACTGTTATAACTTTTCTTTAACAACCATTCAATCATTCCTTTGCTACGTGTTTTTTCATCCATACACATACAGGGAGGTTTGCTATGGTGCCATGGGCTTTAAACTTACAAATTATCCATGACTTTATGCTTAACAAATACCCTGAACTGGTTGTTGGTAATAATTTTCCTGTTCAGTTGCTGTCATCAGTTTTTTTCCTCATGCAAATTGTATTTGATGTCTAATGCTAATGCTACATTTTTTCTTAAAATTAATGTATTTTATATTAAAATGTGGATTTGTTTTTCTTAAAAACTAATTTCTTATAAACCATGTATTTATCATAACAATAGAATCCATTATAGAATATAAAGTTCATATCTAACATTATTTTATGTATGTATGTATGTTAAATTGGTAAATGTAATCTTTTTTCCTGTGACACAGGAACAAGGCTAGGTAACAGGTTGAACTGGAATATGACTAAGGTTATAGAGTTCACTGAACTGAAATTGGTATACTGATATTGGTATAAAGTTTAACTATTAATCTAGAGCTTGTGTTGCTCTCACCTGGTAAATCTCCCATCCTGAATAATCTTCGGGGCTGCTGTGATCTTTTATATCTTAGTTTACAATGTAAAGCATGTGATTTAATCAATATTGTGTGTATCATGACATTCTTATCGGTCAGCTGTTTATTTTCCTACAGACATGGAGCATTTTATAGGCTTTCTTTGCCCGAGGAGAGCATTGATTTATCTCAGTGTGTGCCCATTTTCTTTATCTGCTAGATGATTATCCCTTACATTCTAGTTTCACAAATAACACCATGTGAATATTTCCCAGACTTGTAATAAAGAATATTGGACCCATTTCTTTTATTATTATCAGGCCTTTATTGAACAAAATAATAAAGTCTTGTTTGCTTCATCTACAAGAGATGAGATGATGGTGGGTTGCACTGTGTAGGTATAGCATATGCAGATATGTGAATGATTACAAATATCCACTTTCTTTGGTTTTCTCATAAGCTTGACACAGCAGACCAACCAAATGTTATTTTAGCTGAGCCTTTTTATTAGTGTGCTCACCACAGTAAGTACAATATAAAAAATGTCTCCTTCCAACTTTTAAAATCACATGACTCCCCACACATTACCTGCCAACACACACCGTGATATAACCCTCTACCCCTTTTTTTCTGAAAAGCATATATATTGTCTATATAGTCCTATTGTGACTAAACACGATTAACATTAAGATATAAAGCAAGCTTAACTCTATTCCTGCAACACTTGTTACAATAACACGTTGTCTTAAAGCAGCTTTACAAAAGAGTAATGTGCTTTAGACACAAAAAAAGTTGTCAAGCTGCTCTAGGTGGCAGTAAATTACCTTACAACAACTGAAATCAAGCAAGAAGAAGTTTATTAATACACTAATAAAATTTTATTACAGTTTATGCAGTGTTTTTTATTTTGATTTTAGCTCTATAAAAAGAAAAATAGATATGTAGCACAGTGTGGGTCAAAATTAGGGTTGGTGTCTTGCCCAAGGGCACTTCATCCATAGAAATGGAGACCTTCTGGTCACGGGGATAGTTTCTTAATCACAAGCCTTCCCTAGTCGTAACCTGTGTGCAAGATCTTTGTCATTGTCCTTAATGCTGTTGCTCAATTCCCAAATCAAGCAACGGTGCATCTCCTCAGGATGCTTGTATGGTTCCTTGTAGAATATGGCGAGAATGGGAGGTTGAAAGCTAAGCATTTTTCTTACCTTTTGTAAAAAAGTAAAGACTTTGCTGGGCTTTTTTTTGAAAGCTTGTTTTAATGATTGGTATCAGTGGTATTAAAGAAATACCTTGCATATAGTTTTTCCCACATCAATGTTAGTAAAGTTGCCACAGGTTACAGCCTCTTTAAATATGTGTTCAAAACAGTTCCAAACCGCAGTACTGTTTTTTTTTACCTGTTTTATAACTGGTTCAGAGCATCTGACATCTGTAGGAGCATCTGCGACCTGTATACTGAAATTAGCATGACAGAGACATTATCTGAGTATCTGAAGTGGGGGCACAGCTCTGTGTGGTACGTGATCGGAAAGTAAACAAGTTCCATCATCTTCCTCGCTTTAACACAAACGTTCAATACAAAAAGAAACATGTTTTAAAATATGCATAAATAAATTCTTCAGTAATGAAAAAAGAATCCACCAGGCTATGTGTTTTGCAGCTCCCTAATAGTTAAAAGAGCACCGTGCAATTAAGAAAGAACTTCCTGAAAGAACTGCTCACAGTGGTTTCCTACATAAAATAAAAGAATCTGCATCAAAAAAAATTTATAACTGTACCAGCTATTAGCAGTAATTAGAAATCAGTTTTAGCAACAATAAAAAGAGAAAAGAAATGTAATTCAAACTTTGTGAATAATGCCAAATTTAAATAGAAACCAGTGCAAGTTTGATTAAATTAGATTAAAATAATCACAATTATCATTGTAGTATCCAGATATGTGTGAAAACTAAGGTACTGATTTTTTTTTTACTTAAAAAAAACATTTATTATATTTATGTTACCTTTTCAAGAAGCATTCAAACCAATATACATGACTATGTACATAAGATAATTACAGTCTAAGTTGCTAACTACAGCTTTGGCCAAGTCAGTATTTGCCATTTCTGCTTTCGTGTAGGTTCCATAGACACCCACCTGTTTATGTGTGTCAAACTGTCCAAATTCTTTGTAAAATTGCACAATTAAAGGTTAAAATGCTTAACAAAATGCTGGTTGCCTAAAGAAAATAAGGTGTATCATCTGAGTCATGTTGTATTATCAGAAGTCAGAAGTCCCTGAGGCAGTACCATCAGATTTATGTTGTGGGTAATAAATCATTCACATTCAATGAAGTTGTCACATTTTCCCAGAGACTTAGTGGTTGTAAATAAGTGTGCAAAAGAAATAAAAACACAATTTTCACATATTCTTATAACTATAAACAGAACATCATTGTATTCGATAAAAATAGTCATTTGATATTAGTAAATGAAACAGCTGCTTCAAAACAGGAACCTTGTTCTTCTTGTTTCTCTAATCATTTGACCAAATTTGAACACCCATCCTAAAATACCTAAATAAGTCATTTAAATTGAGCGAAAGCAAATTCAGAAAAAAATTTCCTGATTATTTGAAAATTCAATGTTGTGCAATGAAAAAGCTGTTCACATAGGAGTATTTAGTATGAAAGTGAATTTTGATTTATTTAGAGCTCTGGTTTAATTTCTTAGTGAGGTTGATTAAATGATACACAAATACACATAATGTATACAATAGTTTAATCTTTGATGTAAATTGGTAGATGCTGAATACAGGTATGTAATCAAAAGTGATATGTTTAAGTGCCTAATAAAGGCATGCAACATCATTTAATTAATCACTGGAAAACAGATCCCAACAAAGCATGGACCAAGCCTTATGGATAACATGAAGGAGAAAGATAGCAAGGCCGGTAGACAGCATGGGCCATGTGAAGAATCAAAAGTCTTCACCAGAGGAAGAGGAGAAAAAGAACCAATTTGCCTAGTATAACCAATGATAATAAGTAACATCAGAAGAGACATGCAATAAGAAACAGAACATAGAGATTTGAAACATAGAGATTAAGTGACTATTAAACATAAGTGAATGTGTGTTCCTGATAATTAGGTTTTTTTCCCAAAATTTCTGGTTAGGGCAGCACAGTTGCTTAGTAGATAGCACGTTTGCCTCTCAGCGCTAGGGATTCCTGGTTCGAATCCCCATCTGGGTGGAGTTTCCATGTTCTCCCCGTGTCCGTGTGGGTTTCCTCCAGGTTCTCCGGTTTCCTCCCACAGTCCAAAAATATGGATTAAGTCAATTGAATTCTCCAAATTGCCCCATATAGAGTGTGTTTGTGTGAGTGAGTGTGTGATGGATTGGCGTCCAGTCCTGGGTGTATCTGCCCAGCGCCTGAAACGTTCTCCCCTGGATGGGCATGTGGAACCCCACCGCGACCCTAATAGAGGATAAAGCGGGAGATAATGAATGAATTAATTAATTAATTTCTGGTTAGATTTACATATAAAGCAAACAGCAGATGCAATACAGGGTCTAAGGTCTCTTTGTTTGGATTCTCTAAACTCTGTTGATGTAAGTAGGGTTAATGGACTGTTAAGATTTTACACAAATCTGTGTGCAGACTATGACTGTCTAAAATCATTCACAAATTTACTTTTTCCAACTAGCTATAGTGAGATCTGTGAAGAGGAATTAATATATAGCTTATCTACATATTGAATCAACACTTTCAGACATTACTTCTATTTTTCTCTGGACATTTGAACTGTAATATAATGGTGTCTGCTAGTAGAAGTAGAAAAAATAACATTTTTGTAATAGAAACATAAACCATCAAAATAAAACATTCGTAGTGCTGCAGTGTTATCTAACCATGTGCAACTGAAGCCCTTCCCATTCCTCTAAACTAACTGGGCACTGGGAACACTGGTGCCTCTAGTCATTTACAGTAATGGAACATTTTGATTTCAGTCATTTGGACTATAAAATGATTGTTAGTTACATGTGGGGTTCTGTTGTATTTGAAAAGATAAAAAAGTCCTTTAAACTTTGTGTTCACTGCTGGAATGTGGGATGATTATAGTTTTCAGGAGACCTGTAGAACAGGCATCTTTCTACACATAGGAAACATGTACATGATGACTGATCCAATCACAAGAATTTTGCACTTACACACACAATCTGTATAAACTTTAAAAAAAAAATAAAAAAAAAAAGCATTTAAAAAAAAAAGGAAGACAAATAGAGCAAAAGTGACGTTCAAGTTTTATTACGTTTATAAGTGATGAAGGAAATACAACATTATTTTATTCTTTTTTATGCATGTAAGAAAAGTATATAAATCTTCCCTGACATTTTCTTTTATCCTATCCTTACACATTTGCCACACATTAAAACAACACAGAAAATCAAAAAGCTGTAACATAATTACATGTTATATAAAAAGCACAATTGAAGCACATCTTTACATTTTGAGTTTGATAAGTTTTTTTTATTTTTTATCCTGCAACTTTAAAGTTTTTGTTAAGACTATAGTCATTATATTTTTGTTTAGCCTTTACTTGTAATGAATAATTTTGCCCAAACCCTAAAAAAGAGCTCTGTTAAAGAGACAATGCGTTTAGATCCTAAATTCTACAGTCAATAGCATTTTGTGCTTAAAATGGAATTATTTTTATTTGACTTAATTGAGGCAGGTGTGCTGATATGAATAAGTCATGTGTATCATGTTTACATTTACATTTACATTTGGTCATTTAGCAGATCCTTTTATCCCAAGCGACTTACAAGGTGAGCACAGGGTTAATCACAACATCCCTGGAGCAATGAGTGTTAAGGGTTTTGCTCAAGGACCCAAATTGGTAACTTCAGTGGATCTGGGATTTGAACCCCCAACCCTCAGATTGATAGCCCAACGCCCTAACCAATGAGCGACCTTAACCCATGTGAATGTTATAGGTTTAGCATTTTAGTTGCTACTTTACCCAAAATAAAGTAAATGTAACATTACAGTTGGTTGATAGTCATGTAATATTTTTTATTTGATTTGGTACTCTTATAATACACAACTTAATGTCAATTATTTAATTTTATTCAAGAGCCACTTATACAAATCACAAAATATCAAAGGAGCATTAATAATTGTTAAATGCTAAATAACCAAATGCCTATTACCAGCTCAGAATCACATAAAATTTATTACATAACAGATAAGATTTTAGTTTTCATAAAATACCTTTCCATACCTTTCAATTTTGAAATCTATTAGTGCTTTTGTGGGTTATTTATAAGAACAGTACATGCACGGACTGCTTTGCAAGTAGTGCTGAATTATAATTTATATAGTGGTTGCTGTGGTTGGGATCAAGTAATTGAATTTCTTTACATCACCATAGTTATTTCATACAAAAGCTTTTGGCCAATTTATATTTGAACCAATACAACACCTTACTACAATGACAGTCTGACATGACTAATTATGCTGTAGCATTAGCATTAACTTTGACAGGAATATTAAATAATACATTTAACAATAACCAGTTATGTCAGTCCCAAATGCAGTACATTTTAAAGATGTGTGTACTTTGGTTTCAAAGTGTAGTGTGTAAACATTGAAACTGACTTAAATTTGACCTGCAAAGCTTCAAAGAGCCATGCTTTCTTCAGTACTTTCCCTCACAAATTCTCTTCTCATCAAATAACCAGAACATTCCACTGACAAAATCCAAACAAGGTACTTGTAGCAGCAAAGGGGGGAATGTTTTTCAGCTGTATTCCTAAAACACTGTCCCCATTGTCAATTAGAAAACATGACATTAAAAAAGATGAAAAATATATGATCTCTCTTAAATCTATTTTTGAATGATTTAAATACAAATAAAAATGTTAGTACTGACCTATAAGCAATATGTAGGATTTACCTGTGCCCCGAAATAAATTATACTGCTTTATTTATGTTTATTTGATAAAATGATGTAAATGCTTAAAACTTTTATTTATCTCTCGTGGTTTTGTATCATGGCTGGGTCTGACATGCCTACTATTTTTACCAGTATGCTGTACCACATATCAGAACCAATTGTGGAGCATTCCTGTTACTGCATTTTGAAACATTTCACAATACTTGCTCATTTTCTAAGTTACTTAGTTCCACTAAGTTACAGGAAGTGCCTAAACATTTTCCAACACTAATTTAGAAAAATGAACAATTGAATAACTCTAATTCACCTGACTACAGCTCTAAAACACAACTAGATTCAATAAAAATCTGAGCTATTAATTCATATACTGCTAAAGATATTTAACAGATAATCTTTTTACTACTGAAAAAAATTGTTTGGAGCACCAAAATGAAAACAAAACAAAAATAAAAACTGCTAAATATTAAACTCTTCACTTAATATGTCTTTTTTACATATCCAGAAACAAAAATATGTAGTGTGATTTGGGATGCAAAATGTGTTAAAATACAATTAATTTTGTATTTTATAAGACAGTTTAAAATAAACAATAAATAATGAGTTAACAATACACACTTACACAAGGTGACCTTGTCAGTCTCTGACCCTTCTGTGTAGTGTAAACATGGAGGTAAGCAGTTTCTCAGGGGCGAGGCTTTATCTGTGATTTATAGTTCAGCAGTTAAATTATTCTGTACATTATAAATCTCAGTGCAAGTGTTGACATACACACTTTAAGATGCCTCACTCAAAACCATGTGTTCAGGCTTGTCAACACATGTTGTGTTTGACATCAGACATGAAAAGGAAATCCAGACATGGCTATACATATAACAATGGCTTCCTTCCCAAAACATGAATAATTCTATTTATCTGCAAAAACTGTTAATCATTTTGGCAAACCGTAAATAAATTAGCAGAAAACATAATTTCACTGGGCTTCTTTTTTGTTAACTTTTATTAAAATGGAAATTGTTTCAGATTTCACTTGAGGCAGACATTTTATTTATGTTAATCAATAAATAGTATTTATTTGCTTAATGTAACCTAATTAAACAAAATGGTTTCTTATAATAAATTACTTTTTGCTCATTTTTGGTAAAGGGTGGTACGATCATTAAAAATCTTGTTTTTGCTGTTTCTATCTTGACCTTTTTGTGAAGTATGACCAAATATACTGTATGTGGAAACCTGAAACTATATAACCTTGGATATGTTAAAACAGTCACATTGTTGACAATATTCTATACCTAAACCGAATAATTTTATGACTTTTCTCATAAAATACACAATAAAACAACTGATTAAAAACTGATATTTTTTCAATTTTTTTTTAGTAATGAGCATTCTGTTTCACATTGAGGCCTCATTCACCGAGTGCTTCTTTCGTTCAGGATGGAACTGGTCGGCTGCCACTGGCAACTCCTCTAGTTCGGTGGTGTAGTGACCTGGACTCTGTCCATTAGACGTTTCCTTGATTACACTGTAGGTCAGTGCCATGCTATATTTCTTGGGCTTTTGTAAGCTCTCAGATTTACAATGGCACAACTTGCGAAAGGCTGCACGAAACTTTTGGGACATGGCATTGTAAATTACTGGATTTATGGCACTATTCAGGTAAACACAAAGTCGACAGAAAAGCAGAAACCAGGTGTCCAGGTAGGGCTTGTTTAGGAAGGAGTTAACCACGACCAGTGTGCGGTAAGGCATCCACAGCAATGCAAACAGGATGACCACCACAGCAAGCATCTTAGTCACCTAGATTTAAAAAAAATTAAAACATGAACTATGCACATTTATTCTAAACCCTATCATGACATTATTATTAGTTAACAGCATTAAGTGGTTGCTGTCGCAGAGCCACAGTCAAACAGCGATTTGTGAATGAGAAGTAGGTGAGACAATGGACACCCTGTGGCTTGCCTGTGTTACCTGCCTGTCCATGCAAAACTTAAATGGAAAAATACTAGCGGGAGAATTTCAGTCACTGAGCATGGCATCAGCGTTTAACCAGCATGCCCAACATGCCCAACTTGCCCAATATGCATGGCTCCACTTTTCCCACCCATACTCCTCTAGTGTGTAAATGTCAGTTAAGGAACCACAAGGTCGTGGCTGGATCTGGAAAGTCCTGCCTCCAGTCTGCTTTGTGAATTTTTACCATGGTATTGATATATTATAATGTGAATAGAATAATATAATTATATTTGTAGCAAAAATATAGAATGTTTTTAAGACCATTATGCAATTGAAGATTCTTATTAAACTTCATCGCATAAGAATGCTTTAGGCTTACATTTTTAATACATTTATTTTTAGTTTATGTCCAAGTAAAAATTTTTCTTTTCTGGTTTGGCACTTTTATTACTGATGTGTCATGGATTGGATTCCGTAATCTGTGTTATTGGTGATTTACCTGTAATATCAGTAGTATAAAATACTATAAATTATTGATTAAAGCAAAGATCCAGTACTTAGCCTCATAAATCTCAGAACCATCTTAATCATTCATTCATTCATTATCTTCCGCTTATCCTCTATTAGGGTCGCGGTGGGGTTCCCCATGCCCATCCAGGGGAGAACGTCCCGGGCGCTGGGCAGATAGACCCAGGACAGGGCGCCAATCCATCGCTGGGCACTCACTCACTCACACATACACACTCTAAATTGGGCAATTTTTGAGAATTCAATTAACTTGATCCATGTTTTTGGACTGTGGGAGGAAACCGGAGAACCCGGAGGAAACCCACGCAGACACGGGGAGAACATGGAAACTCCACCCAGATGGGGATTCGAACCGGGAATCCCTAGCGCTGAGAGGCGAATCCCCCCCCCCCCCCCCCCCCCCCCCCCCCCCCCCCCCCCCCCCCCCCCCCCCCCCCCCCCCCCCCCCCCCCCCCCCCCCCCCCCCCCCCCCCCCCCCCCCCATCTTAATCATATTTTAATAAAACTAAAGATGAAGTGAATAAAATTAGACAATATTTAAGGAACATCGACACATTATAATTGCAAGTGCTGAGATGCAATGGTGAAATAAGATAAATTTCTTTTAGAGTCCATAATAGCTTTTACTTTGCTTAATGTTTTCAAGTGTGGTTGAATTTTAAAGTGTATCTGTGATATCTATGTTTTTCTATTTCACCCTAAATAAAATTTAAGCCAAAAAATGTTGAGCCTGACTTGTAATGTTAATCCTGGGTCATCTTAAAGGTGTTGGGGTTGTGGTTAAAGCTTTAACAGTACAGCAAGTTCTCTTATATCAAACTCACCCAAACATTTGTGGACCTTGCTTTGAGCACTAAGGCAAAGCCATGTTAGAACAGGAAAGGTCCTTACTAAAATAAGGTTACTAAAAATGAAAGTGTACAGCTGTTTATATTGGATGGTTGTGCGCTTACTGTTATACAGCTATAAAAAAGGTTCTGAAAACACAACTGAACTCAGGAATGACATACGCGCTTTCGTGCGCTCGGGCGTGGGCGCGCTGCGTTTTAAACATTAAATATAAATATTCCCCACATAAATACGCACATAAACACGCGCACAGCGGCTGGTACAACAACGGTTTGGTAGCGTTAGCGCCAATGAATAATAAAAAGAAGATTAATGCAGTAAAAGCAATAGAAAGCTGAATTTTACGCACCTGCCTGCGTGATGCCGCAGTGCTGCCAAACGAATAGTTTTTGGAGCCCGAGTTCTTGTTTTTGGTGCTCGAACGTTTTCTCCAAGTAAGCCCATTTTCTTTGGGGTCGGAGGGTAAAGGGTTGAGGATTAAGATCCTTGCGATCAGACCGTAGATCCCAGTGGCCAGCAGCAGAGGAACAACGTAGAACAAAGCAAAATCAGCGAAATATATGGGCAAGTAGTATTTCCGCGGTACCTTGTAGGCGCACACAGTTAAGGTGACATTTTCATAAACTTGTTCCTCGATGTCGGACAAGCAGAACCACATAATGCAGTAAAGAATGGTGAAAGTCCACACGACGATAATGATCTTTTTGGCCCGTGAGAGAGTGCAAAGGAACTGAGCTTTGATTGGATGACAAATGGCTATGTATCTCTCCACAGTGAAGGCTGTGATGGAGCATGCGGACGCGTTGATTCCCAAATACTGCAGGTATGTTATGGAGACGCATCCTACATGGCCATAAACCCACTCTCCAAACAGGCTTTCCGTAATGTTGGGTAAGCCTGCTGCCGTCAGTACGATAAGGTCGGCAACAGCCAAACTCACCAGGTAGCAATTGGTAGGAGTCCGCATGTGCTTGGTAGTGAGTACCACCAGAATCACCATCACGTTGCCCACGATACCGGCGCCACAAATCACTGCAACGAGCACCACGCTCACGAGTTTGTACTCGATGCTGTAGTCTGTCCATACTCCCCGAGTTTGGGTCACGTCTCCAAACAAAGTTCCATTCCCCATGCCTTCCGCTTTTTTTTCTTTTTTTTACTACTTTTTAGTTGTTAAATTCGGACGCAACTATAAAAGACCCATGGTTCTCTCGATGTCTTCACATAACCTATAAGAAATCTAAATGTAAGTAATATCTTTTTAAAATCTCGTGCGTCATCCCACTCTGCGTACAGCACTCGCGGCGCGGCTGAATGAAAGCGTGGCTTCTGCTGAAGCAGTGTGTGTTAAAGGTGGAGATTCCGCCCAGGTCGCAGAGGTTAAAGTGGACTCAGTGCACAGTGAGCTTACTGAGTGTGCTTTACAACTTAAAATGTGACAGGGCGTCAAGAAGCGCCGTACAAGGCTGTCAGGTTGGATGTAATTCTTTAGTTACAACATTTTAAGATTAAAATATCCAGGTCTCCTTGACCGTATCCGAATTTCTGTTAAATAGCCTAATAATGTACATTTAAAAGACCAAATACCAAACTAAAATGACGATTTGTTTGTCTGGAAGTAAATGTCAGTGTCTATATGTCAAATGTTAAATAGAACAATATAAAAACAACATAAAATTCCTATAAATGTTGTTAAATAATATTTAATGTGTACATCTTATTCAAAATCTGGATTTTGTTGGAATGATGAATATAAATAGGATATAACGTAGATCAAAAGATAGGAGGGTTTGTCTCTTAGTACAATCCGAATACTTCATTAATCCCTAGGAGAAATTGCAGTAGTCACAGATTCCCCATTTACAGTGTTACAGTATGCAAAAAAAATGTAAAAATAAGATAAAAAAACTAGTATTACTATTATTACCACTAATAATAATAAAAAATAAATAAATTAAAAAAATTAAAAAAAAATAAATTAATAATAATAATAATAAGCACATCTTAAAAAGCAGAAGAATAAATGCAATATAATATAATTTAAAGTTTATAATTTAAAGTATTCCTAGCTTAAAGATTTATATACAATAGACAACAAAATAAGTAATTTTGCACTGGGAAAAAGTAAAGTGGCAGAACAAATTCCTGAACAAATGAAATTCAATTATGAAAGCACTCACTCTTCACCGATTTCCTCCTTTTCCTCTTTTAAGTTCCATCATAATTCATTGCACAGTTTTTCAGTTCTACAGGATGGTAAGATCCGTCCAAGTTACTTGTGCCTTTTGAAGCAATCGGCTGAACAGTTAAAGTCCATTTGTTACTATAATCCCATTACAAAACCCTCAGGGCTTAGATATTTGATCACAGCAATGTAAACCAAGTTATCACACACACACACACACACACACACCATGCACCCAACCCTACACACGTGCACACACGCTGACAAGCCATTTTTTAGGTTTATTTGTAAACTATTAAATACGTATATCAGTGTTTCTTCAGTCTTATATCACATTATTATTATTTAGGCTACTTTGTGTTTGTGTGTGTATTTACATTTCTGAAAGACAGATTAGGCCATCACATTATGTGCTATTGAAAACAAAAAAAAAAAAATATGCAAAATATCAGCAGCTAGTCTCCAACTGGTGTAAGGTCACTAATAGAAATATATCCTTATCTATGTGCTACACAGGAGGACAACAGATTAAAGACCAAATAGTTATTCATGTATTCTTAGCATTGCAGCGACAGTAATGTGGTTGTGGTGTGTGCAGTGTGTTTCACAATAAGTGAATCAGACACAACAGTGCTGCTGAAGTTTTTAAACACCTCATTGTCACTGCTGGACTAAATTAAAATGCCCAGGCATTAGAAATTCATAAAGGGTTAGAGAATATAAACCTTGCAACAACAGATTAAATCACAGAGAGCACAGTGAATGCACATTTGGGTTTCTTACCGTACTCCAGTTTCGTACTACATTACGAAAACCTGCTGATAGATTTATTGGAGACAGTAAATTGCTCAATGTCTTGAAGGTAAACTCCCAAATAAACTCCTAATCAAACCAAAAACCACATACAGAACCCAACATACACATTAAAACAAATAAAATAGGTTGTTACTTGTAATTTGGGTTATATTTACAAGACAAAAATACTAATGCATCAAAAAACAACATGAATACAAATTGCTTGTATATGTAAAGGCCAGTTTTAAAGAAATGAATAATGAAAGTCATTCTCTAATGCAAATAGTATAATGTATCATGACTATAATATTATTTAATTTCATTTTAGAGGTTTGATTGGAATTATTATTTCCTGCAATAAGACAAGGCAAGGACATAAGTGGAGTGTCTAACTTTGCATTTTCTTCTAAGGATTTCCCTCAGTGGGGAATCACTGTGTTATGTCTTTGATCAAGTGAGAGTGACATATGGTCAAAGACTGCCGTCCAACACAGCCTTTGATATCATGGCAAGAGAGAATGATTGAACATTGTTTGTGAATAGGAGGTGAAGCCAGGAAATAAGATCAGGTATCAAGTCACTCACCCCTGTAGGTTGTCTGTGTGATTAAATGACTCAAGCCTGTGTTTGAATGTGTGCATTGTATAGCTGTGACAATTCTTTATATAAAACATTTTTAGAATAGTGTCTAAACTTAAAATAATTTTAAACATCTTTTGAGACTAAACCCAAAAAAGCAGGAAATGTCATGCAAATGGTCCAGCTCATCCCTACCAATGATTCAAAGGCCCTGAGGTAATTACTGTAGTGGTAAGCTATGAGGATGCAAAATATGGTAAGATTATGAGAAGAAATGCGAAAAGGTTTTGATAACATTTTCTTTTATGTAGCATAAAAGCTTGTAAGTGTTTCAGAAACCTAAATTATAACAGCCTAAAATCTAAATTTTGGAAGTCTTATTTAAAAGAAAGACGACCCCATCAATGACTTTGATAATTTTATGAACAAAAAAGTCTGCACCTCACAAGTAAAGATAATGTGTTAATTAAAACTAGTTTACTCCAATACTGTGGATACTGTGGTCAGTTGTGTAGTACTTTGCATGCTATTAACAGTACTTTGGACTCAACACAAAACTTAACCCAGGGCAATATTAATTTATTTAATTATTTAGTTGAAGTAATGACTTTAGCTGATGAATTTTGTGTATGCAATAATTTGTTAAAATATAACATATATCACATAATAATATAATTTTAAATTATATATATTTTTATATTATAAGAAACCTTAGTTTTTTTTAACTTAGTAAATGGAAAACAGCTTTTCACCATCACAATAAGGTTGATATAATTTGGTTTAATTGATATATGTAATTATGTGTCATCAGGATAGAAGTAAAACCTTTCATTCTTGTAAATAATTGATTATAATTTATATAATTGTTTTCAACATTAATTAAGGGCAAAAAAGCTATCCAAACCAACCTGACCCTATACAAAAAAAATAATTGCTCCCCTTACCCTCCAATAATTTAACTGTAATTAACCACATTTTTTGAAAAGCTGAGTTCAATTTCACTAGCTACACCCAGGCCCGATTACTGCCAAACCTGTCGAATAAAAATCATTTAAATAGAACCTGTTTAACAACATGGAGTAACTAAAATATCTCATAAAGCAACACATCATGCCCCAATCTAAAGAAATTCTAACAGATGAGAAACGAGGGAATTCACATTTCTCAGGCTTTGGCACACCAATAAATCTCAGTGGAAGCTATTGCCCACAAATGGAAAATGCATGAACCTGTGGTAATCCTTTCTAGGGGTGACCAGCCTACCAAAAGAGCACATCATTATGTGGGAGGTCACAATAAAAACCCAGAATAACATATAAAGCACTGAGGGTCTCACCTGCCTAGGTCAGTGTTCATGATTCAAATATAAGAAAGAGTCTGGGGAATAATTATATCCATGGGAGAGTTTAAAGCATCTTTATGCTCTGAATTGTCTTGATGATATTCAAGACTTTCGAAAAAACATTCTGTAAACTGATTAGACAGACTTTTTGTAAGGTGTGCATCACATCTGGAGGAAAAAAAGGTTTTGAGAAAAAGAACACAATACCTACAATCCAACAGTCTAAGGCTGCTTTGCTGCTGTAGGACTTGTACAACTTGCTGTAATTTATGGAAATATGACTTGTGCTCATGAACTTCTTGCCATCAGATGTTCAAGCTTACTTGGGTTTGCAGCATGACAATTTTTTTTGTCGCACACCAGCAAGTTCCCTTCTAAGTGACACAAAAAAATGAAAACAAAATTAAACATTTTGAAATGGCCTAGTCAAAGTCAAGACTTGAATCCAATTGATGAATTTGTGAAATGGCTCACTTAACTACCCAGTCACGAGTGCATATAGAAATTAACTCATATGCTTTTAACCAACAGAGCGGCAACTTCCTGTGTATTATACACTCCCAGCTTTGGCAAACGAAAATGCTCATGATATGTAGATATCCGGCTCCACCAGCTGGAAAAAAATAGCCAGGGCTTTGTATTATGTGGACAGAAGGTGACAAACACGTGTAACTGCTGATGATGTAAAGTTGAATGTGGACTTACTGTAATCTGCATGGTCTCAGTGTTTATTGTTTGACAGAGTGAGCTTAAATACAATTCTGGATCATGTAAGTAGACTGTTTTGCTTTTGTGATCATCATGGCTTGAAAAAAATTAATCTAGACATGGCTGCGCTGCCCTTAATTTTTTGAAGTGACATTTTAAATTTGTAATTGATCAGATCAAAGCCATGGACTAACAACTGAATAAGTCTGGTGGTGGTGATAGGAAATTTTCCACATGTAAATTGAAATCTGCCAAATGATATTCAAACCAATATAATGCAAGCACAGTATTGTCCACCATTTTTAGACTATATAGTAAAAAGTGAGATGAATGGCATAAATTGGCCAAGTCTAGATGGCTGTAATTAGTGGCAACCAGTGTTGTTTTAGACTAGAAATACAGTATGGTGTAGAGCACTGAACAGAAGAAGGTATGACTACTGCTGTGTAGATAATCACTAAATTTTAAATTATAATATAGAGTGGTATAAATAAAAGTTGGCAACAGTGATCCAATAGAAAAGCAGGTGTAATTTAAAAAAAAGTTGACGAGGGTGTGGGGCTAAGGACAGAGTAATGAGAAACAGGTGCAACTTAGTAAGGTATGTGTGAACCCAGAGGGTGGGGGGTTAATTGGTTGAGAATGAAAAGGTAAGACAGCCGAGACACTTGGTAGTTTAATATTTAGTTCAAGTCACCATTGCATGAATTGAAAAACACTAACAGGTGCAATCATGGCTACATTGTTAATTCTAACAGCAGATGTATGTATCAGAAAAATAATTGTAAATTGTGACATGCCTCTTAGCTCTGTCAAGTAGTTATATGGGTTTGTTAGAGGGGGTGCATATAGGGGTAAGTATATTAGGTTGCAATTAACATTCATTAAAGCATTAATTGCATCTGACAATTGACTTGGGGAAGAGCAACATTTTTTTTCAACCAAGTGAGAACACACCCCTGTGGTTACAATGAACTTTATTAAAGATTATTTCTCTAGGGATAATAAAAGGTGTTCCTTTTAATATAAATTATAGCATTGAGGTAACACTGACAGTATTAAAGCTGTTTATATTATAACAGTCCTTAATATATTATTTTATAAAAGCTGTGAATATTGTAAAAGTAGATGTTTATAACACTATAACAATTATAACAATAGCCGTATTATTTATTATATATAACTATATATTGTGACTCTGCTCTCTGACATGTCTGATTGGGTTGGGAGTCTTGTCACAGGATTAATTGTACCTGAGGATTTGTGTTTAATAGATTTATTTAATAGGGGTTTACTGCCTGGACAATTCATAAGTCATTTTTCAATGTCATTCGACATACTCATGCAGTTTAAGTTCTGTAAAATGTAAAAAAAAAAAAAAAAAAAAGCCCAAATCTGGAAGAAACAGCTGAAGGTATTTTACCACAGTTTATAAAAAACTTAAAATTTGTTTTCATGCTTCTTTCTCCATTGCAAATTCTAGCATAACTTCAAATGTAGCAAGGGACAGTGATGGCTCAGTGGTTTTGTACCTATTTACAAACAGGTTCGGTTAAACCCATAATACTGTCAAGCTTTCATTGTTATATGCTTTAAAATTTAAAGGAGCTATATAAAAAGGCATGCTATATATTATGAGTTTTGCATATTAACAATACTAAATATTTTATTGTTTTAAATGGTTACATGTAAAAAAAAATCTGTTTCTTATAATAAAATATAGGGCGGCACGGTGGCTTAGTGGTTCGCACGTTCGCCTCTCAGCGCTAGGGATTCCCGGTTCGAACCCCCATCTGGGTGGAGTTTCCATGTTCTCCCCGTGTCTGCGTGGGTTTCCTCCGGGTTCTCCGGTTTCCTCCCACAGTCCAAAAACATGGATCAAGTTAATTGAATTCTCCAAATTGCCCCATATAGAGTGTGTCTGTGTGAGTGAGTGTGTGCCCAGCGATGGATTGGCGCCCTGTCCTGGGTCTATCTGCCCAGCGCCCGAGACGTTCTCCCCTGGATGGGCATGGGGAACCCCACCCCCCCCCCCCCCCCCCCCCCCCCCCCCCCCCCCCCCCCCCCCCCCCCCCCCCCCCCCCCCCCCCCCCCCCCCCCCCCCCCCCCCCCCCCCCCCCCCCCCCATGAATAATAAAATATAGATGCAAAAGGGAGAAGGGGAGCTACATGTCCTTTACATGCTTAACTTGTTTTAACTTACAGTGTTGCTTCATGCTGTGGAACCAAGAAGATGACTAACATCCAGAAGGGGGAAGTGTAAAAGAATGAAAGACAGTGTGTGGTATTTAACAGCTGTCTGATCTATGCCATCATATTGAGCAAAACACGTACCAACCAGGTCCAGCATCTTTAAAATAAGTTCAAAAGCAAAACCAAGTTAACCCATAAGAGCCTGTGGTGATGATTCACAAGTATATTTAATGGTAAAAATGACAAAATTGACAGCAAGTTCCACACCTGTCAAGGCAGAGTCGATTTTGTTAACTCAGCACCTTACATTGTTTCAGTTGGGTTAAATAGAGATTTGTGCTCTCTAATGTGCAGTTAACAAAGTGGAAAGTGAAATGAATGAACTAAATTTCTGATTTAACTGCTATTGCAGATGCAAAATGTGGCTAATCTCTTCTGTGTTGGACAATTTTAAGCCATTTTTTTTATATTCTGCCAAATCCTGCTCATCATTGCCCCCAACTGTTCGGGCATTCAACTTCTAACCTTACCATGCTGAGCACTCAGTTCTTCCTGAAAATTTGTGACGAGAATATTAAATGAATCAAAAGCCAGCTGCATGCAATGCAATAACAATACCTTCAACCACAATTCACACCCTTAACACAAATCAGTAGTTATGGAAGAACCACTATTGTATTATCATGCCTGATTATTATTCAACCCAGCCTCGATGCCTAGAGTTACCCTTTCAGGTTTTTTCTTTTTTTTATTAATATTTATTGGTACTTCTACTTTTTATATAGCAAATTCCTCTGAAAGAGATGCGTTTTGAGTTGTTTGATGACCCTATATTGTAAATTTGTCTGTTATATTTTAAAGTTGCTCTACTAAAGAATCAGCATGTTTGTCTTTTATAGACTTAGGCTTTCCCTGAATTTAAATGCAATCTTGACAATCATAATTAACAATATCCTTCATTATCCTGTGTGGCAGATCACCAAAGAACAACAGCCAGCCTCTGACATGGTTCAAGTAATTTTCTCCATACTGTAATCCTCTGTGTTTTGTCAGGCTCAAACAATACACTACATTAAAACAAACATTATTAAAACAGGAGTAGAAAAACTGCACAAAAAATATGATATATTAAAAAATAAAAACACAGATTTCAGCAGAATATTTTTAGCAGAGTAATGCATTTACACTTACTGATTGATTTGCTACATCTGTGCAAATGCAATTTAATTTTACATGTAAACCTTTATCTGAAAACAGATTACACATTGCTCTACATTTAGAAGTTACTGTGCCTTGAACAAGTACTAAGTGAACAAAAAACTAATATTTGGTTTAATAATACATATAAATAATAGGGGTGCGAATCTCTCAATGTCTGGTGATTCAATTCGATTTCCGATTTTTGAGGTCACGATTCGATCAGAATCGATTTTCGATTCAGAAACGATTTTTTTCAGTTCAAATGGTTTTTAAATTTTGTTTAAATGATGTGATTGACAAGATGAAACAGCAATGTAAACAAATAGAACAATTATTTAAAACAATAGTTTTAGGTTCCTTAATGTATCAAACCTTTTTGCATAATTTTATATTTGAATCACGCTCTGCAAAAGATTATTTGAATGCAGCTGAGAGCTCTCACTATGCTTAACAATATAGCATATGCATTCACATGTTCCAAGTGTGCAATAAGTGTCACATGATTAAACAGATGATGCCACTTTTTCAAAAGACATGAATCTGGATCAACTTGCCCAGACATTAATCACACTAAAAATCTTTGGCATCCATTATACACCGGCACAACTGATATAACTTAAAGCTGAAGCATATTTGCTTAAAAGAACAGGGAAAAAACTAAACCAAGCTTCTAAAGCGTGATAATTTATTTTATTAAGATCACAAAGATATGGCTGCATTGTCCGACATCAAACATTCATGTGCTGACACTAGACATACTCAAAAAAATGCACAAGTACCAACAAGCCGTTTTTTCCCCAAAAAATAATAATAAAACCGGTCATATTTAGGGACTATTTAGGAGTCTGGAGCATTCAGTGCTGTATTGTAGCTTATAGGCAGGTCTAATCCCACCACAGGCCCCACCACACTCAGCCATGTGACAATGTAGTTCACGTCCTTTTTGGTTGCATGTACCATTTTCATAACTGGAGTCATAAATCCCTCAGTATGACAAGGATGGAGCATATAAAAAGGCTGGCCTAGTAAAGGGTGTTCCTGTTGTGTAAGAATGTCCCATGGGCCTTGTAGTATTATTTGTCTGTGGTGTGGATGAATGTTGTTCCAAACTTCTTCCAGTGTTAAAGGCTGTCCATCTAACGAAGAAGCCCTGAAGTAAAGTACAGGAACCTGATGACTGCAGGAGAATAGCACATGGTACTCATATCGGATTAGCTCCTGCCTCTCACACGCAGGTGCCTCGTCATCAGCCAGGTTTTCTGGAATCAGCTCATCCAGTTCTCCATTATTTTTCCACAAAGAGTCCGGGTGTCTAGGTATCAGCGCAGTCTTTTTCATGTAGCCTTCCTCACCTCCCTGCACCTTTTCCCATGTCCATCCATCTCTGAGCTCAGCGGAGCGATGAAGGAAAAGCCTGCAGCACCGAAGAAATAAATTCTCATCCATGAAACAGCGAGCGGAGCCTCGCGGACTACTTACTGACATAACTGGGGCAAACACGTTTAAAAGGTTATTTAGTTGATTTCATAAAAGAATAAAACGCTAGTACAATTCACGGAACTTGATTTAACATTGAAGCATTACTGGGCACAGGCCTGTAGTCGATTCAACCGATTTCCTGTTTATCGTCAGGCGTCACTACCGCCGGGAGAGAATCTGATTCATTTCAGTGAACCGACTCGTTCAGAAATTTCGCGAACCTCTCAACCAGGTTTTTCTTCGACATGAACTTGTAAATAACTTGTTTGTTTGAAATAGTGCAAATATAAGACTCTTAATGGCAAACGAAACCAAATTTGTTTTCTTTTTCGCCAGCTTTTTATTCGTGGTTATCGGTCAGACCTTAACGCAATACCAAGCTTTTGCCATTAGAAGGCGATATTTTATGTAACGTCGGTTGACTCAGTTAGCCAGAATATGAGAATACTATAATACCATCTATATGACCGCCAGTAACATTCATTCATTCATTCATTATCTCCCGCTTATCCTCTATTAGGGTCGCGGTGGGGTTCCCCATGCCCATCCAGGGGAGAACGTCTCGGGCGCTGGGCAGATAGACCCAGGACAGGGCGCCAATCTATCGCTGGGCACACACTCACTCACACAGACACACTCTAAATTGGGCAATTTTGAGAATTCAATTAACTTGATCCATGTTTTTGGACTGTGGGAGGACTGTGGGAGAACCCGGAGGAAACCCACGCAGACACGGGGAGAACATGGAAACTCCACCCAGATGGGGATTCGAACCGGGAATCCCTAGCGCTGAGAGGCGAATGTGCTAACCACTAAGCCACCGTGCCGCCCGCCAGTAACATATTTAAGACAATTCTTATTTGTAATTGTGACTCTCTAAACTTGAAGATTTTCTGCTAATTTTGTTAGCTGTAAAATATATCAAAACTCAAATTTTGGAAAATAATATATCTAATAAACCACATGTAGCACGACTATACCAAAATTAATTATAAACTACAGCAAATTCATCATTCATTATCTCCTGCTTATCCTCTATTAGGGGTGGGGTTCCCCATGCCCATCCAGGGGAGAAAATCTCGGGCGCTGGGCAGATAGACCCAGGACAGGGCGCCAATCTGCTGGGCACACACTCACTCACACAGACACACTCTAAACAGGGCAATTTTGAGAACTCAATTAACTTGATCCATGTTTTTGGACTGTGGGAGGAAACCGGAGAACCCGGAGGAAACCCACGAAGACACGGGGAGAACATGAAAACTCCACCCAGATGGGGATTCGAACCGGGAATCCCTAGCGCTGAGAGGCGAACGTGCTAACCACTAAGCCACCGTGCCGCCCTAAAGCAAATTCAATAACAAAATTGCCATTTCTTCCTATTTCCAAATGCTATAAAAACAGTACAGCATCTGATAACAATCAGGTTTGATGATTTTACAGTGTAGTTGGTTTTCTGCACAACTTCTGACTTGTAATGTTCTCATTTGTAAGTCGCTTTGGATAAAAGCGTCTGCTAAATGACTAAATGTAAATGTAAAAGCACAATATAAAAGTATGTTAACAAACTCAGAATTCTGACTTTTTATCTCAGAATTATGACTTACTTATAATTTTAGAATTCTGACTTATTATCTCAGAATTCTGACTTATTATCTCAGAATTCTGACTTAGTAAGTCAGAATTCTGAGATTAAAAGTCAGAATTCTTTTTTTCCTCTTTGTGGCAGAAACGGGCTTCTATACAGTTTAATCTTCTGGTCCTAGTTTAACATACATGTGTAGAGAAACGGTAAAAGCTCGCCATCTACAGGCAAACCATCGATATTGTAGGCTTTTAAGGTGGACCAGAAAAACTAACGAGAAGCCTCGATGTGTTACAGTATATTAAAAATGATGTGCCCAAGAAAAGCAAAGACGCTAAAAATAGACTCAGTACATGGTATACAGTGGCCTGCTGATCCATACTATAGTCTCATTAACATTTTTTTAAACTATCCATGGTTTGTTTTTATTATTAATATAAATACCAAAAGCCACTATGTATATTAATCGTACCAGCCCTACCCTGCTAGTTTAGCCAAAGTGTGATCAATGAACAGCAATGGTCGTCTTGCTCAGTGCCAGCATTAAGGTGTTGATAATCCACACAAAATCACTTGTTCTATTTTTGTACCAGGACGGTGGGTACCAGCTTTGTGCTGCAGGAGGGTTTGATCACACTTAACTTTGCTTTTTATTTCACCCTCTGTTCTGTGATATCATAGACATCATATACATGTGACATGTGATATTCATAACATATCAGTAGGGGTGCACCGTGTTGATTTTGTGCTGTTTCAGATCTACTGTAGTTTTAAACAATCATTCTCTAATCAAAGTCAAAGTCAGCTTTATTTTCAAAACTGAATATATACAGCGCATACATAGTAATGAAATTATGTTTCCTCAGACCCACGGTGAGACATAAACATTTACACATATTAAACATTTAACAAGTTGTGAAAGAGTTGCACAGTTGTTTCAGTGGTTATTGGTTATTTAGTGTGTTACAAAAAATTACAATTTAAAGCCATGGTCATATCTGATGTTTTGTGTAATTACTGAGGGTGATTTAGAGAATGTTAGTATAGGCAATATATTTCCCCTCAGGTACCTTGCATAAGTTTAAACGTCTTTTCGTACCACGTGATTGCTCTCATGACGTCACGGACACATGGCCAATCAGGAGGGAGTAACATTAATATAAACTTGGGGCTTGAAGTAGATGGCGGGAAGAGATGACATGCCGGTGTGTTTTGGCGCGTCTGGGTTATATAATCCACTGTCAGAATTGGGCCGGACGATTTTTTCCTTTTTTTTTGTTGGCGTGCACGCCTTTAATAGTTTGTTTGGTCTATTTTTTCCCAGCGTTGCGTCGGAGAAGTTGAAAGACTGTATTCCACACCGGAGAGGTGAGATAAACGACTTTAGAAGACCGCCGTGTCTGTTTGGAGCAGTCTCGTAACTTTGTGCATAGCAGGTTATGTTAAGTGTTAAAAGTTAAGTAAGACGCAGGTTTATTGAAAAGCGCTGGACTATATCCTCCTGTATACAACGCTCTTTCACACATACACATACACACATGCACTCTTTTTTTAACGAATTTAAGAAGGGGTAATATGTCTTTTGGGGTTATAATATGTATATTTGGTGGTTCACTTATGTGATTATTTAGTAGCAATAACTGCTTGGTAGTTATTAGAGTATGCCAAACGAATATTGGTGTGTCTCATAAATGATATACCACTTCAATAATATATTGAAGTAATAATGGGAATTCTGAAAAGATTCAATTTCTATTAGTTACAAGTACAAATAAAAGCAGTGCAAGTATAAACAACAATTTGGTGCAAAATGACTGAGCACATGGAATTGTTGGTGATGAGTACACATCCAGTTCTTTATAATTTTGCAAACATGTAAATTAACTTTTTTCAAGATGTCCCAAAGTTGCGTTGAGTTGTAGCTTACAAGTACTTCCTCATGCAGACCTGTCTGAAACATTGTAAGTGGTGCCACTTTATTCCACCAGCTGCATGAAACATGGTTCCAAACTCTAGCACATATTCAGCTTTTAAGTGTGCTTAATATTGGTGTAAAGCCCAAAAAATATTCAATGTTTAATTACTAAACATGGTAAGAGTAATAAGAGGAAACAATGAAGACAAAAAAGTCTGAAGAGTGGACATTGGACACATTATCAATTACAATTTTACTAAGTTCTGGCTAACTATTTAACTGTCAAAATGCTTTACATTTACAATACATCTTGCATTAATGCAAAACATTCAGAAATGTTATGTGAAAAGTTTCAGATTCAGAACAGCAAAAACTGAAGACGAGTGAATAATAAAATCCATTGCATGTTTCAGCACCCTGGACAGCACTCATGCATAGGAACTAGGAACTAGTCAGCACCACTTTAAAACTATTTACTTAATATATTTCATAACTGTTTGCAAAGATACCAAAATGATAAATCCATAGCATAGCATCTTTGCAATAAACTATCGTTTCTTTGTTGCACTCTAAAAAAAATGTTACAGTGGTACAAGCTTTTCTAAAAAATGTGAAATATGTGTTTTATTTACTCATGGTTGTTATATTAAGATTTGGATATGGCACCAGTTCATTGCAAAGTGTTTTATGTTTCCATAATGTTTTATTTAATACTAAATCCAGGTAAAGGTTTTTATGTCTGAATTTTCTGTCGCTTGTGTTGGTCACAATCTCACATTAATGTTTCTCATTAATGTTTCTCATTCTCATTGTTTTTGCATTTATTTAATTTTTAACAGTTACAACATTATGTTTATTAAAGACAATGGCAAAAACATTTTGGTTTTAACATATAACCCTTGATATTCCATTTATATCAGCACTGTGGTTTAAATGAGAAGCATTATGCTATGACCAATTATGTCCTGTCCTACTTTTTAAACCATTTAAAATAGTATTACCTAATTACACACATAAAATTCACAAGTAAATTGATATATGAATAGGATTACGTATATTAAATATGCAAGTGTGCCCTTATTATTGTGCTACTTTGACAGCATATTTGCATTTAGCTAAATAAGTTAATTTGTTTATATAGAGCTTTTTAAAGTACATTACATTATCTACATACAAGTACTACATTATCTTAAAGCAGCTTCACAGAGTTCTAAGCTGAAGCAACACTCAGAAATAAAATCTCCGTTGTTGTTGGAAGAAACCTTGTAAGGGCTACTGTTCAGTGGGAGACTTGTCTATTGTTAATTTAAATCAAAATCTAATTAGAAGTGTATTTAAAATACATAATGGCTTCAATCTTATTTATACAATTTAGGTCATAACTAGGGGCATGTTCGAATCCCGGTTTGGGTATCTGGGTATGGGTAAGTTTCTATGCCCTAGTTTGGTTTCTGGGTTGTCTGGGTCCATATCCTTAGCTGGACATATGAGCAACATTCCTTGTATGAAGCAGTCCAACGCATCCTAACTGTTTGCTTGTCTCTGGAGCTGGAAGTTGTTGAAGACAATTTTGTTATGGTTGGTTATAGAGGGGCAGATACAGTATAACAAGCACTGTAGGAGAACGAGCAGGAAAAATGTTGGATCACGTGGCTGGACTGACGTGAAAAAGGTATGCCTCATTTTGTTACTGTATCTCCTGCAATATACCATGCAGCTTATCCATGCTTTTGTAGTGCAGGTGGAAACATATCCTCTTTGCACTCGCCATCTTCCTTTGTATGTTTCAGGATGTCAATATTGGTGTAAAGTCTATACTCAGATAAAAAGATAAGCTGGAGCAGGTCAAAAATATTCAATGTTTAATTACTAAACTTGGTAAGAGTAATAAGAAAAAAAAATGAAGACAAAAAAGTCTGAAGAGTGGACATTGGACACATTATCAATTACAACTTTATTAAGTTCTGGCTAACTTACCTGCAAATATTATTTTACTTTCTTTCATAATAATAATAATAATAATAATAATAATAATAATAATAATAATACCAAGTACAGTATATGGTAATGAATGAATAAAATAATAATAATAATAAGTATTAATATAATTCGTGTTATTATAAAGTTTTGTATACGGAAGTGTCATTTTAATAGGATATTTATGTATGTTACTTGTTTAACTAAAAACAACAACAAATTGAGTGGGTGCATGAACACTTGGGCGGGTCATTGGGCTGACAGACAAGCGTGAGTAGCCAACAGGACTGCTTTATATTCTGTAGTAATGTGAAGTGTTCCGGTAAATGGACGTCCTTGTCGTACAGGATGCGGATGGCACCGCAGCTGCCGGTGTGAGACTGCACTGCTCGGAATGAGAAAATTACCTTCATGCTGTAAGAACGCTTTTACTAAACAAATATCCCCTTCTTTACTAATCACATTACCACGTGTCTCGCTGTTAGTGTATTATTGGAACGACAGGTAAACGCTTTCTCTGAAACGCTTTCAATACACTTATAAAATGCGCTTTTTAAATAGACAAGCCTCGTGTGATTATTGACAATGCTAAGAAAACGGTCTAAAGAGCTTTATGTCAGAGTCAGGTGAATGCGACAGCAGCAGTTTGCTGTATTCCCGTATCATGTTACTCTGCAGGATCCAGAAGAGACTCGAGTTTACTGAAATCTGTACATATGCTTTAAGGATCTGCAGACATGCTGTGTTAGTTGAGAGGCTTATAACTAAAAACAATAATCATTTTACATCAGTGCACATATTAAAATAAACTGTTTTTAAAACTGCTGGCTAAAAATAAATGAGTTAAACCCAAAAATTACAATCATATTGGGGGACTTGGAAGACCCTAATGAGACTAAATAAATACATACGTGCATGTATGTTTAATTCCTTAACGTTATTAAAGTGGATAAGGTTCATTACCACTCATCACTCCGACTGAGCTCAGTCTATAGACTACTAACATTTTCGAGTTGTCCCATTTATACACTTTTTAGTTGCCCAAATGAAAAATCTAACTTTCAATTAAAATTATTTAGGAGAAAACATTTTTGCAATAGTGAAAGATAAGAGAATAAACATTTCACAAAACTCTCAACCATATATAAACAACTTCCACTTGGAAAAAGAGAACCAGGGTTCACAATTGTAGACCAATAATTTACTGGATAAAATACAGTTTTTAGGCCTTAAAAGATTAATTTTAAACTAAATGGATAAACAGAAGTCTTTATTAACATAATTCAGCTAATAGTAAACAGACAAATAGATAAACAGACAAATGGGGGGAAAAAACTTTCTTCCAGGTTACATGACATGCTTTAAAATCAATGTTTAAAATTATAATTCCCTATAATAATTGTAAATGGGATTTACACTTGTGGTCACATATAAGTGAATAGATTTAAAAGCATTAAGCAAAACAATATGTGATGTATATGCTAAAATATATTTTTGTGACTGTCTTGATACAGTGGCTAACTAAAATGACCGGTCAGCAAGATTCTGATGGCTTCATCTACTACCTCACACTAATAAAGGAAAACGACAAAACCATTCACTAGATCTTCTTGACTGCAGTTTTCCCAACTTCAAGTTAATAGGGAAAAAATGGAAGGAACAACTGTCAGAAATCAAGAGCCTAGTTCACATGGAAAAGCAGCAGACACTGAGAATCCTTCAGCACCAAAGATGTCATTTGGAAAAGCCTCATCCTGTCGAATTGAAAGGGTCAGAGTGTGCTGCGATGAAGAGTTGGAAACCTCATTCACTTATGTTGATGAAAATGTTAATTTAACACTAGCAAATCCAGACATTAGTCAGAAAAGCCTGCAGGACTTGACTCCCCGGCTCTCTACACCCAATGAGAACCGACTTGAGTTTTCTTTAATGTCTGACCTGACGTCGGAGAGCTCAGGAAAGCCATTAGATTATGGTTTTATCGGTGCGGTCACCTTTCTAGTGACTGGGATTGCTCTAGTGATTATATCTTATTCCATTCCACGTGATTCAGGAGTAAACCCAGAAACAGTCTCAGCACGTGAAATGGAGAGACTGGAGAGTGCGAGTGCAAAGTTGGGGGAGCACCTGGACAGGTGTGTTATTGCTGGACTGTGCCTACTCACATTGGGTGGGGTTGTGCTCTCTCTTTTGTTGATGATTTCCATTTGGAAGGGGGAGATGTACAGGAGGAAAGCCTTTGCATATTCCAAACACTCAGCAAGGCTGTATGGCTCAACCAATTTGAGAACAAAGTCATCAACCCACAGTCTTGTTGAGGAAGAGAATGGTGCAGCTGTTAGCTGATTGTCATTTTAAGCCTACACTCCAACCCAGACCCAAAATGATTGTATCACCTAATTATAATCTAGAGTTATAAATGTAATTAGTGTCATTTGCTTGGTGCAAAATAATATGCAACAGTGCAGATTTGCAAGGTTTTTATTCCAAAAATGAATATATTTCCAGCTTTTCTCTGCTTGCATGGTGGCATAGTCACCATGAAGCAGGAAGGTCCTGGCTCCGGCGTGTGGATAAGGTCTTTTCAGTCTTTAATACTTTTTGTGGTTGTGCTTTGGGAACTTAAGTCAAAAATAATATAAGTAAAGTGAATAAAAAAAATAGCAACTTGTCCCTGTATATAAACTTCTGATTGTTTGTTTGCGATGAACTAGAGCAGTGACCTGTGTTTACCACTTTTGCCCAATCAGGCACCAGACCTATGCCACTCTGATTAAAACCAATATTAGAAAATAAATAGTGAATGTGCATTGTAGTATTTAAGTTTACTACACCAGCTATGGATTAACATCACTATCCTCTGATACACTACTACATGTATATATTGCATATAACAGCAATTTATTAGATTAACTCAGATTACACAGTAAGATTTAACTTGTAATACACTTCCCAGTTTATGCATATTTGCTTAACACTCACATGAGTACACCTAAGGCCAGAGAAACAGAAAAAAAACTGTTCTTATAACTTGTAATGCATTGCTCGTTGGTCTCACAGCTTGCACAATCAGGCCTCTACAACTGATTCATTCTCTGGATCAGCCCCCTCTTATCTTCACTATATATTTCCAAAATACCCTCCGGTTCGTTCACTTCGCTGATTGTCGCCTGGTGATTAGACCTCACCGAGGAGCTAATTCTCACTCTGTAGGGTTAACCACTGCAAAATGGTGGAACTCTGTCACTTAGCATTTTTATGAAACAATTAAAAACACATCTTTTCCATTAGCACTTGTTCAAAAAATGCCAGACTGAATAATGATCAGGTTTGATTATACTACAATGTAGCTGTTTTTCCCTTAAATACTGACATGTCAAATCCTTTGTAAGTTACTTTGGATAAACAAATGTTGAGCTACGAAGTGAATATTTAGAGAAGTGAAACTAATAAAATGACCATTAAGTTTTATTTTTTGTAAATCTATACAATTTTTGAACATGTTCTCAGGCTTGTCTTATTAACGACAGGTTTGTTGGTTGAATTTATTTTTGTTGTTGTTTTAATGTCCTATTAAGCCAAAACTACATAGACGCTGGGCATTTATCTTTGTACAATTATTTTTAAGAGCCCTTTCTAAACGCATTGCGAATCAAGATAAATTATCATGCATTAAATTAAAAATACATTTTGTGAGGTACCCATTATAACATAAATGGTCTAAGCCATGCCAACTGCCTAAATTATATTTATCGAGCACAGGTATGCTGGAAAAAGAATGATACTTAACTAACATTGGAACATGTTCAATTGTCTAAAAGGCTTATGTATTATAGTATTGACTCTTTCATTCAAGATATTAAAACATAAAGAGAAAGGGGCTGCTGGGTTCTGAGTGCATTTCTATGAACCTGAACCTGACTTTTCTTAGCTAACAAGTATACTTTCAAAGAATTAAAAGAAAGCTGCGTAAGATGCATGTGTATATTGATTTTATTGTCAAACAGCATTTATGATTGCAAAATAATGAATATATAGATCCCAGGGTCACAACCTTGTTACCAAAAAGGTTATATGATGTTTAATATAAAACCAATAAAACTAGCGATGGTAAGGTATTTTATTTCTTGTTATATAAATACATTAAATTATTATTTGAGCTGCAGATTTATCAATTTTGAGTAATCAGCTATACAAAGGGCATGCATAGAAGCTACACCTACATCCTCTTATAAATAAAAGTTTATGTGTGTTTCCTATACAAATGCACTGGTACTTTGATTACCAAAACATTTGACATATTTACTGTTCCATATCCTGTGGAGGTTTTTACACTATTTATAATCACCAATAGGGTGGCACGGTGGCTTAGTGGTTAGCACGTTCGCCTCTCAGCACTAGGAATTCCCGGTTCGAATCCCCATCTGGGTGGAGTTTCCATGTTCTCCCCGTGTCCGCGTGGGTTTCCTCTGGGTTCTCCGGTTTCCTCCCACAGTCCAAAAACATGGATCAAGTCAATTGAGTTCTCCAAATCGCCCCATCTGCGTGTCTGTGTGTGTGAGTGTGTGCCCAGCGATAGATTGGCGACCTGTCCTGGGTGGATCTGCCAAACGCCCGAAACGTTCTCCCCTGGATGGGCATGGGGAACCCCCCCGCGACCCTAATATAGGATAAAGCGGAAGATAATGAATGAATGAATAATCACCAAGAACTGGCTCATGATGTCTCACCACCTCTACATGGTTAGAGCAGCAACAACTATTCTTCTGTTGTTTATACAATACCTTTTAATCATATCCTAAAGTAATATTGTATTTATACCAAATTCAATATTCATTACTGTATTAACCCCCTGAAATAGCATTAAAGCTTTTTCTCAGATTCCATGCACTAAATCACATTCAATACATCCATCAAGGTTTTATAACAAGTAAGACAAATAAAGTGATGGAATTTAGAGTTTAAATGTGTTAATTATTACTCAAAATGTGTTAACTACAATTTGTAATGAAAAACAGATCAAATGAAGTTTGCTTTTGGGGATTTTTGTTCTTAAGCTCTTTACACATGTAGAATACTGCTTAGAAATTATGTAAAGTGAAGGCAAAATGAAACAATAATTTAACATGATTATAAATGACATTATAATGATTGTACATTTCATATGAATAATTAATGAGGATTATATCATAATATCATAAATGGCATAATTTTTGTTCTCTTTATCCACATTTAACAGAAAACAGAACAGAAAAAATATTAATCAGTTACAGAAACAAGCTTTATTACCAGATTGCATTTTTTCTCAGCATCAACATATGTACATCAATAAAATATTGAGAAGATGTAGCCCAGCCCACTGTTACATAATTATCTAAAGCTAGCCAGAGCATTGCTGTTCGCCTGATTTATGTCTGAGCACTAAAACCTGCTTGTTAGAAAGTGGAACATTTCCAGTGTGATGAATTCATCAGGACATGAATACACCGTGCACATGAAAACAGAGGATCCTGACCTCAGCTGAACCTGCTTTCAGAGAATATAGCTTAAGGTACTACTGAGTACGTTTCCTATGAGCATACCAATAGCATAGTTATTTTAGAGCCAGTTTAAATGTAAATTAAATCCTTTAAGCTCTTTCATCAGACTATATTAATGCAGGACTGTGTTTCACATCAGCACCCAGCTAAATTTTGCTTTAATATTGCTGTGCTTCTTCATTAATTTGAACATTTAAGCGAAAATGTATGTTTTTTTTTTTTTTTTTTTCTGAAAGCATTTTTTTTCCATCCTCAAACAGAATCATTGTCCATCAGTGCTTGAACATGGACTAACAAGTACTTAGTGTCACTGGGATTTGCTAAAGTCAAGCCCAGTAGGTTTAATAACAATGTATACTCATTACAGTGCATTCATTTTATATGATCTATTATAGTAACCTTTGTTTAAAGCCATGAACCCAAAAACATAGTGGAATTGTAATCTCAGATCACATTATTGGGTGCTCTGAAAGGCACAGATATGAACTCAATACAAAATAATTATTAATATAATGTAGTGATGACCAGTTTTGGAACACACTTTTTTTTATATACAGATATATGAAAGTCCCAAAAACTTAAAAAAAAGTTTCAGATCTCAAGGATGAAGGTTTATGAATTTTGGGAAGGTTTATGAAATCTGGGAAGATTTTGTGCTGTCAAACTTTCTCCCTGCATTTGCATTGTATCACAACATCTGAATTCATGAACTTTACATTTGAAAAGATGTTCATTAATTAATTAATTCATTCACTTCCACGTAATCCTTCTACTAGGGTTGTGTGGGGGTTCCCCATGCCCATCCAGGACAGAACGTTTTGGGTTCTGGACAGATACACCCAGGAGAGAGCCCCAATCTATCATTGGGCATTCACACAATTGAAGCATTGGCATTTTGAAGCATTCAGTTTACCTTGATCCACGTTTTCGAACTGGGAGGAAATTGCAGAACCCGAAGGATACCCACACGGACACGAGGAGAATATGAAAACTCCACCCGGATTGGGATTTTAACCGGGAATCCCCAGCGCTGAGATTCAAAGGTGCTAAAACCCTGTATGTATCTTTTTGAAAATAGAATTAGTCACAACCTTACCTTATTGAAGTGTGGGAACAATGCATACAAATGAGTTTGGAAACATGTAAAAATAACATTTTAATATTAGAAACAAGTTCATTAAGGCATGAAAAGAATTTATTAAATCTAACAAATGCAATTCTGTTAAATTATCAATTTAAAAGTCATTTTATGAAATAGTCAGTGGAACTGGGATTCGAATCCACAATCTTCAGATTGATAACTCCTTAACCACTGAGCTACCACACCTCACAGTGCAGTATCATACGCCGGTTCCTTACATTAATACAATTTGGCTGCTAATAAATTTTCTTGATATACCAAGTCATTCCCAGAACTTAATAATTTTATTTACAAGCTTAAATTATTTTCTTCCAAGTATTTGGATGTAACTTTTAATGTAAATGTTAACTCCTAATTTAAATAAGTACGGACGTCGCCAGCAGGGCTCCATAAATAAAGCTACCTTTCACTTACGATTGTGTGGACATGACGTACCAGTAATTATGATCTGTAATTCACCAAACAACCACACAGGGGCAGCATCGGATCTATAAATAAGTCTCAACGTGATTTGATTCTATGGCGATTCAAACTACATTTGAACAAAAGTTTTAAACAAATTCATTCCTTAAGTTTTCATTTTTCTTATATTCCCTAGTAACACTCTGAGGTAATACAAACTAGTTCTCCAGTATGTATAATAATACATATATTTTGTTTTAATTGATGTCTTAATGTTGAGTTCTCCAAATTGCCCCATATAAAGTGTGTATGTGTGCGTGTCTGTGTGAGTGTGCGCCCAGCGATAGATTGGTGCCCTGTCCTGGTTATATCTGCCTAGCGCCCGAAACGTTCTCCCCTGGCTGGGCATGGGGATGGATGGATAAAGTCTTAACGTGAACATATACTACACAATACATTTCAGTGCGGCTTGGAGATTTTAATTTATTTGTCATTAAGGGTTCAAATCCTTACAGGCCAATTAAATAAAAATAAAACAAAAGAGTGTATATACAATGAGCTTATGGAACTTACATTAGCAGCAGCATCTCCCAGCCCCCACACTGCCTATACAGTAGAAAAGGCTGTTTGCGGGAATCATAGGCCAGCGTTAGTATCGAAGCGCTTCTCAGATTTCCACACAGAGAACTAATGTACTTCATCGTTATCACTTTTAACCTTGACCTGAACTCTACTTTCTGTACCTGCCAGTAATTATATATAAAGGCAGATCAAACTGAAGAAGGCAAAAGTAGAGGCAGTGAGTGAAAGAGGCAGTGAGGTCAGGCACCGATGTAAGACAAAAATGCTTGTCTTAAAATTAATTTTATGTCAAAAGTGCTTGGTGTGGTTTAGGTATACAAATACATATTATAATGACCTTGCTTTCCAGACAGCAAGTTTATTCAATGTCAATTTGTAATCACTGAATCATGCGAAGCCCAGCGATAGATTGGCGCCCTGTCCTGGGTCTATCTGCCCGGCGCCCGAAACGTTCTCCCTTGGATGGGCATGGGGAAACCCCCCCCCCCCCCCGCGACCCTGATGAAGCGGTAGATAATGGATGGATGGATGAATCATGCGGAATTAGACATGACCTTTTCCAAACTGTTGCCACAAATTATTCTCTAAAATATATTTAGGTGTTGTAACAATAACATTCTCAGATAATTGGAACACAAACATAGAAACCATTTCAAAGATTACACATATTTAGCCCTACAAAGCAATATGACTATGAACATTGAATACAGTGGGTTGCAAAAGTATTCATACCCCTTGAACTTTTCCATATTTTGTCACATTACAACCACAAACATAAATATATTTCACTGGAATTTAATGTGAAAGACCAACACAAAGTGGTATACAATTGTGAAGTGGAATGAAAGTTATACATGAATGAACAATTTTTTTACAAATAAAAAACTGAAAAGTGCGATGTGCAAAATTATTCAGCCCCCTTTTCCCTGAGTGCAACCAATTG
>JAFMOD010000491.1:883159-901533 GCA_019802435.1 Corydoras maculifer
GCTGAATAATTTTGCACATCGCACTTTTCAGTTTTTTATTTGTAAAAAAATTGTTGATTCATGTATAACTTTCATTCCACTTCACAATTGTATACCACTTTGTGTTGGTCTTTCACATTAAATTCCAGTGAAATATATTTATGTTTGTGGTTGTAATGTGACAAAATATGGAAAAGTTCAAGGGGTATGAATACTTTTGCAACCCACTGTATATTCTGTTTATACTGAAGAACATCTGCAGCCTCATAACTCCTTTTCCGAACATATTACAGTGTGAAAAATAATTTTTTTTTTCCCCATTGGGGACTGTGACTGAGCAGTCTGTCCGAGTTTTATAAGTAACAAGGGTATCATTATTTAATTTGAACTTGTTTAAATCGCATAAATGTCATTGAACTAACATCTTAAAATGCAATCTGAGGTTGCAAAACCAGCTTCAGGGATCCAGGTTTGATCTATATTTTTGTTGTTTTCTGAAAGCTGTATAATTCACCCTGTTTTTCTCTTGTACTAGTTTTCCGTTGCTCCCACCCACCCCAAGTGTACCAGTTATAAAATTGGCTTCGTATAACGTGATGTTATGTAGCAAGCAATAGCTACCATCCAGTTTGAGTAAAGCAAACTGTAATCTTATTTAAACGGTAAGCCTTGTGCAGATTGAAACTCCAGTGTTCTAAACAGCCATCCTAATACCATGACACAGAGTGCTGACTTTTACATTTCTGTGCATTACTTTTACATGCACCATGTGCCCCAATATAGGTTAACATATGCCTATGAAATCTATATGAGAACTGAGCATTTAAATGGACCTGTTTTTGCACGTATAACTACTATCAAATGCTTCTGAGGTATTTGGTTACAGACGCCTATTAGAGGTTGTAAACCGGTTCTGCCTTTATTAGGTCCTCCTGGCCATTTTTTAACATTAGCTAATTATTTTTCTTTACCTCCTCAAGACTGTTTTCCTGCTTTTGTAATAACCTGAGTGATAACAATAAATGTTTAAATAAAAAATTCTTGGAGAGCCAAATTTCAGGATGTATTTAATTAGGGTTATGACTACTACTTTAAGAAGGTTAGTTATCAGGGTTGGTAACCTCTGTATCTCTAACTTTACTGTATCTAGCTATGCTAGATCTCTAACTTTAGTCGGTTTAAATATTTAAATATATTAAAGTATTCTGTGAATTTTGTATGATCACTTAATCTGTTAGGAAATTGTTGTGCCATTTTCAAAATTTACTTTTTATTACAGGCTGATATTAAATGAGAGCGCCAGACATACAAAAAAAAATCCCAGTCTTAGTGGTGCCAGCTTAAGGTTGAGGCTACATGCAGACATTTCATATCTAAATTGAATGTACATTTATAGCTGATTAACTATGAAAGCCTTCTGGCAGCATAAGTTAACCAGTAAATGGCCCGTGAAAGGTTATCATGCAATAAATGATTATGTTCTTAGTTCTCTACATTACCTTACAGCTCCCAAAATTTAATGGAATACTGCCAGACCAGATGGACAATGCTGTGTGAGTACAACTTATTATATGCCAGCATGCAGTAATGGTCCATACTGTTACATCACATTCTAAGGGTCACTAACCTAGTAACCTGACCGAATCAGTAATATGCAGTATTATTAAAACTTTGCTGATGGAACTAGATGGGAGAGGGCAGCTAGAGGATGCAAAAAATACAGGTGTGTAGTATTCAGAATGCTGCTTCGGGTGCCGCCCTATTGTTGGCTCCCGATTTGTTAAACGTAGGAATGAGTCATTGCTCTGACGACAAAGGCTGGGGTGCCTCTCTCTTGACCCTCTCATTAGATTAATCTTCCATTGCCATGTTTATCGATATAAATAAAAAGATTTATCCCTCTGACTCTTCTGAGAAGAAAAGGGGGTTCATCTTCATTTTGTCCCTGACTGGGCTCAAGGTTAGCCAGGGGTGTGCCAGTAAGAGAGCTCAATGAGTTGAGTGGGGGAATGTCTAAACAAATCTCTGTCCTGACAGGTGTCCTTTTTGCCAAGGTTTGTCTGGGGATGCTGGTAGAACAGAGGATGGGGGAGCTGTGAATGAGGATGACGTGATCCTTTTTCAACCCAGCCAATAAAAGAGAGTGCCCAGTAAGATCCAACTCTGTTCGTGCTGTCAAATTCAATAAGGTAGTGCTTTAATGTTTTCTTTTAATCAACCAAATTGCATTATGCATTGCCAACTGACTCTCCACACAGAGGACCAAAAGTAAAAGAGATGTGAGGAGAGACCGGATGCTCAACCTAGACTGGACAGCAAAAAGTTAGTAAAGAAATCTATTAAAGAAGATCATATATGTATGCGTAACCACTACGTGTTGCACTGAGGACCCTCTACTGCATCTGATCTCTACAGTGTGAGTAATGATAAACAGGGAAAGGTAAAGACAAAGACAGTCATCTAAGCATAACTTGGTGCCATTGATCAAGCCAATATGCTATGTGGCCTGTGTAGATATCTAGATCATGGCTGCTCTACAGAGGTGCTCTAAAAGATGTATCCTAAGTATTCTTTTCAAGTTACTTACCTTAAGTAATGAAAAAAAAATTATCAGCCTTCCGAATCAGTGATTGCTTGCAATGAAATTTTATTAAGGTGGTGCTTAAAACTACCGAAGTTTTACATTATTTTAAAAAATGATTTGCTTTAAAATGCATTGATTTCTGGCAGGTCATCATACTCCACATGCAAATCAGATACATATTAGGATCAAGTCACATTTAATTGTTTTTGTTCTTGATAAAAAACTCTTGACTCTTATCACTTTCACATAAACTGCTGTATGTTCACTCTGTATGTTCACATATTTTCACTACTCACAGTAAAAAAAGATATTATTATTAGTAGTACTGGTAATAATTTTCCTCTTTATATCTTCCTCTTTAATCTTTATAATAACTTTCTCAAGTTAATAAATATTCTTGTATTTATGATGAAATATAGGAAATACTTCGTCTTTATTCTCTGATTGATAACCAGGTATAAAAATTAATGATACATTAAGGCATGATATATCAGCACATTCCTCTCCCATGAACACTACTCAACATCACCGTCAATGCTCTGCAACAACATCTGAGCCATGGAGAAGAGGCAAGGGATAGCATAACTTCAGCCACAAAGTCACTTTGACACAGCAAATGAGGAATCAGGTAACAGGATCAGGCTTCATTATGTGACTTCAGGCGAGCTGGCAGGCGGCCAGGTGAGCTGGACGCACAAATGGACATTGATTTTTCAATAAGGTCCCTCATAGCTGTCAGCCAACCACAGCACATAGATATCTTTCCCCACTAAGAACAAAACCTTTACAGTCTTAAAGCTTGGAATTGACTGGCTTCTCTGCCCACTTTCTCCTAACTCTAACAGCCCTAGCAATTGGCATTAAGGATTCAGGTAGCATAAGAAGCTAATTTGCTCATCATATTGTTTGGAGTGATGCACTTTGGAGGCTTTTATTATTTGGTGAGTAAGCTTATAATATTCCCTTTTTGACAGCTAACTCATATTTCCTTTGTCCATGTAGGTTGGACTATGGAACCCTGTTCCTGAGCCAGACAGATTTAGTACTCACTATCCATCAGAGCAGTGAGGCCCAGCATGCACAGTTCACAGCATTGCCCTGCTCCTGAACTCCTCAAACCAGCCACTGCGCTAAGAGTGCAGCACTCAGTGAACACAGTATGGCAAACTCACATTTTCCTACTGTCTTTTTATATATTTTCTAGTGCTAAGCCCTTTTTGACTATAATTTAATAGATGAATAGATAAAAGTGAATGAATTTCCTCCAAGAATAAAATAAAATCTCTCAAATTGCCCTTATATATTATTATCAGGTTTCAAAGTCATTTTCTGTGACACCACTTTAAAAGATGGAATATGTGTCAGCAGTGCAAAATTACCATCACACTTAACTTCCATATTCAGCCCTCCTTTTTCTTTAATGTTTATCAATTATATAATGGAAAGTTATCATATTGAATTTGATACACAGCATGTTTATATCAGGTGGCTTCTTTGCTGCAAAATAGTCAGTAAACAGACTAAAAATATCTTTTTTTCTTTTTTTTCAACAGCTAATCTTGGATTTGATGTGAATTTCAACATTTTTTTACTGCAATAAACAAATTTAAAAGAAGAAAATCTCTGGATAGCACTTGGTTGATTTAGTCTTTATTTAACCCTCTCAATCCCATTAAATGCATTTGCATCTCTTAATTCTCATCTCATCACCTTGACCTCTTTATCTTATATTAGGGCTCACCATCCAGGCAAGAACATTTTGGTCCTGGGCTGATACACCCCGGACAGGGCGTATTGCTGGGCACACACTCATTTACTCACACAGAGACACACATGCACACTATATAGAGGCAATTTAGAGCAGTACGTTGAGCAGTACATTGAATCCATGCCTTTGGAAGGTCCATGTGGACGTGGAGAGAACATGGAAACACCACCCAGATCAGAATTCAATCCTAGATCCCAAGCGTTGAAAGACTGACTTGTTAACCACTAAGCCAATGTGCCCCATCTCAAAATTAAACCAGCTATACACAAATGAATTTGGTGACTTTCAATGGATTTAAAATATATTTTGCTGTACTGTGTGTCTCTGAGAGATTCTAGAACATCTCTAGGAAGCATTAGGAAGGATTTATAAAAGATGATGGAATAGTCTTGCTGCTTTATATGTTGCCTGAATACATTGCCAGACAAACACAATTGACACACAAATGACAGTATATCAATAACCAATTCTGTCTGTATGTCAAAGAATATAGTTTCCTTCTGGTTTTGTGTTTGTTTTAGGTGTACTGGGAGGGTTCAGCGGAAAGATTAAACTTGTCATATAGAATGATTTGAAATTTAATAGTGGTGCTTGGGTGTAAATCATGTTCTTTTGCTGACACCTCCACGTGCACAGCTTCAAATCGAGGATATGAGTAGCCTTGTGTCAGCAACCTTCTGTTCATAAAACTGCAAAACACATCATAGTAAAAAAAATCACCTGCAGTCTTTGGATGAAACTGAAATTGTGACATCAGTTCAATGCAAAATGTAAAATGAATTTTTGGCCTGGACCAAAGATTTTCCAGCATGTTTTATTTGAATGCAAACTGCCAAAATAAAGCAACAGCATGTAAGTTTTCCATTTTAAATACCGTTTTCTTCCAGTAAACTCAATTAAATGGCCATGGCATAAGCCAGTTTTGTTCTAACCATGTTTGAGAATCCAATAAGAGAAGCTTTATGATGGACTGCTGTATTTCTTGTAGTTTATAGCGCCAATACGCCATGCCTCTGGATGTCAGCTCCGCTGCGTGCAGTTTATGAGCTGCATTGTCTGTCAAAGTAAGGCATTATGCATAATTCATTCGTGGCACTCCCCAGAGAGTAGATAGATCAAACTAGCCTACTATTACATGGTATGCACAAGCTATGCAACTCAATCTGACTAAGGGAAAGTAGAAGGATGCTCTGTTTTGTTCTGTGCAGGCTTTTAGCCAGGCCCTTCAGTCTCAATAATGGTTAATGTTAATGCTTCAGCACGCAAAGTTATTTTAGAGAATTATGTATTTACAACGGGCTTAGTGGTTAGCACGTTCGCCTCTCAGCGCTAGGGATTCCCGGTTCGAATCCCCATCTGGGTGGAGTTTCCATGTTCTCCCCGTGTCTGTGTGGGTTTCCTCCGGGTTCTCCGGTTTCCTCCCACAGTCCAAAAACATGGAACAAGTCAATTGAATTCTCCAACTGGACCATATAGAGTGTGTCTGTGTGAGCGTGTGCCCAGCGATGGATTGGCGCCCTGTCCTGGGTCTATCTGCCCAGCGCCCGAAACGTTCTCCCCTGGATGGGCATGGGGAACCCCACCACGACCGTAATAAAGGATAAAGCGGGAGATAATGAATGAATGAATGAATGAATGTATTTACAACTTTGAGTCACCAATTTGGTAAAGATCCTTTACTGTTATAAAATGTCTGTATTCCTGTTCACAAAGTAAGTGCCACAAACATATGTATTGAATATGGTTTGACATGACTTGATTCTTAAATTCTTTCATTCTTAAATTTATTAGACAGTTTTGGGAACTGTTGATTGCAACTAGTGTGTCATCTTGTATAATAATTACATTTAGTAGCTGATGATTTAGGGTTTGTAGTAATTAATTAAATTTTACAAAGTCACACAAAGATATTAACACGATTTTCAGAGGATGCTAGAGCATATGAAAATTTTTAACATCGCTTCATGCTGTATTAAGCAGAATTAGCTTTACATTTGCACTATGATGTCATAACAGTTCTTACACTCCAGGAATGCATTAGAATCTCTAGCAACCAAAGTTCCATCCATCCATCCATTATCTTCGGGTCGCAGGGGCAGCAACCGAAGTAGGGAGACCCAGACCTCCCTCGCCCCAGCCACCTCCACCAACTCGACTGGGGGAACCCCGAGGCGTTCCCAGACCAGCTGAGAGATATAATCTCTCCAGCGTGTCCTGGGTTTTCCCCGGGGTCTCCTCCCAGCTGGACCAGCTGAAACACCGCCCTAGGAAAGGGCCCAAGAGGCATCCTTACCAGATGCCCAAACCACCTCAACTGGCTCCTTTTGATGTGGAGGAGTAGCGGCTCTACTCCGAGTCTCTCCCGGATGACCGAGCTTTTCACCCTGTCTCTAAGGGAGAGCCCAGCCAACCTGTATTCACAATCTTGTTCTTTTGGTCATTACCCAAAGCTCATGACCATAGGTGAGGGTCGGAACGTAGATTGACTGGTAAATCGAGAGATACACCCATGACAGGGCGCCAATCTATCGCTGGGTACACATTCACACACACATACCTACTCTATATGGGGCAATTTGGAGAACTCAATTAACTTGATCAATGTTTTTGGACTGTGGGAGGAAACCAGAGAACCCAGAGAAAACCCATGTGGACACGGGGAGAACATGGAAACTCCACCCAGATTCGAACCGGAAATCCCTAGCGCTGAGAGGCGAACGTGCTAACCACTAAGCCACAGTGCCACCCCAACAAAAACATATGCCACAAAATAATTATGATTCATGAAATAAAATTTTATATTATAGTCCATACATTTTGATTGTTTAAAAGCTTTCTTGTGGTTTGGGTCTTAAAATTTAAGACATTAAAATTTAGACATAAAATTTAAGAAGTAAGACACCATATGACCTGACTGAATTGGGAATTTTTATACACTCACTGGCCATTTTATTAGGGACAGCTCATTGTTTCTCTACTTACCATAGAGATGGACTTTGTGGTTTTACTATTCCACATTGTATTCTATGTCTTTCTCTACATACTGTGTTAGTCCCCTTTACTCTGTTCTCTGATGATCAAGACCCCCCCCCCCACACACACACAGTGCAGCTTTTATTAGGCTGGTGGATGATACGAGTGGATCAGACTCATGTATGTTTAAATTAAATTTTCTCTGTCCAGCAGCAATGCTGAGAATCATCCACCACCCTATTACTTCCTCTGTGAGGGTCCTGATCAACTGAGAACATACTAAAGCAGGTTAACAAAGTATGAACTAGGTAACAGATGGACTATAGTCTGTAGTTGTAGAACTACACAGTCCATCTATATGATGAAACTGAAAGTGGAACTAAAAAAACAGACAGTAAGTGTACTGATGAGTTGTTCCTAATAAAATGGCCAGTGAGGGTACATCTTTTATCTGTTTAGTCAAATATGTACTTATTTATAATTTATCAGATAGATGCTAGAAGATAATGTCACAAGACTCCATTGAATGCATTTCTGTGTGTAAAGGCCGTTAGGGTGCTGCAACTAAAGTTGTGACTACATCTTTTGGTGGCTTTAACAGCCTTATGATTTTCTGAGATGGTGTCTGTGTGTTTGTCCATATTCATTATAATAAGAACTTGTGAAATTCAAACTTGCGCTGAACAAGAAACACTGGCTTATAATCAACAATGTGTTGATGGGGTTTGTGCTAAGGCTTCATACAGGCCACTAAAGCTAAAACACATTTGTGCTGTTGCATTAACATAACAATACAAAACATTCTATGTGAAGAGGACATTCTACAAAAGAGCTCTCGAAATTCTTTATTGTTTTTTCCAATCCCATTAAGTATCACACGTGAAGACTCAGGGCATGTATATTGGCAAAGCTGTGGCCAATACTTGTGGTGGATACTTTTAGATAGATGGATACTATTAACCACTTGCATCACCACAAGAAATTATTTTCTAAGAAACAAGGCCAGTAAGTCAGATCTGACTGTAATTATTTAATACTTGCTGGACTGAGATTATGCCTGGATAAAGGTAGCTACATGTTTTATTAGGGTCCTGGACTGAGCATATCTGCCTTGCTTTGTCTTATTAACCACACATTTCTCAAATGCGTCAACCCCATAGTGTCTCGGTTCTTGCAACAATTAAACTGTTTCTTTATTTTCCCCTCTGCTTTCTCCCTCTCTTTTGGCAAAGGAGGTGACCATGTTGGTCAAGCTGTCTAAAAGCGGACGTTCCAGACCTGCCAGAGTTAATTTGCCGATGCTACCATGATTTGTTGAACATAAGGAGTGGCGTCTCATTGTTGAAGGGAACGTCTGGTCTTCGGCAGGCGTCAACAATCACAACAGCGTGTGCTATTGTTTCTCAAGCCCTGGTGCTTCTCAGGCAAAACAATTTTATTTTATTTTATTTTTTAAGAATAATTTTTTTTTTGCTCTGCTGATAAATCGCTCTGTCGGTATTCAGCCAGTCAGCCAGAGAAGATGCAAGGAGCTGGAACTGAAAATAAGAAACATGCATGGCCCATGAGGTGTGTGTTGGAGAGTAGGTTTGATTTGCTAATATTGTAAAGGATTCTAACCAGTAAAGACTTAAAGACCTAGCAACCAGTCTATGTATATTTGGCTATAATTAGCTGTTGGCATTTTTTAATCAAAGCTAACCAAATATTAAATCCACATTCATTGATGTGTATTTATAGCAGATTTTTTCCACACATTTTAAGTTATATTGGTAATGTAACAATTTTAACAAATCTTTATCCCTAACTTAACCAAATACAGTATTATATGGACCTTACTATATGTCATCATTTTGCACAGCCAGTATATATCCCCAGTCAGTCTCTCTCATTGGACAGAGCTAACCATGCCTGTGGAGCATTTGGTCAGATAAAATACGTCATTTCAGACAAAAACAACCTCATCTGCAGTAGCGGACTAATATGTATAAAGTACTTGACTGTTAACAAAAATTATATAATGATTCGAGAAACAATTATATGGCATATATATGTATGTATATATGTATGTGTATGTATGTATATATATATATATATATATATATATATATATATATATACTACCGTTCAAAAGTTTGGGGTCACTTAGAAATTTCCTTATTTTCAAAAGAAAAGCAGTTTTGAGGCTAACATTAAATGAATCAGAGATACACTCTATACAATGTGGCAAACGAATATTCTAGCTGTAAACGTCTGTTTTCTAATGCAATATCTACATGGGTGTATGGAGGGCCATTTCCAACAACCATCACTCCAGTGTTTTAATAGTATATTGTGTATGCTAACTGTGTAAGACGGCTACTGGATGTTTCAAAAACCCTTGCAAACCCTTTTGCTGATTAGAGAAGCTATAAAACTGACCCTCCTTTGAGCTAGTTAAAAATCTGGAGCATTACATTTGTTGGTTCGATTAACTCACAAAATGGCTAGAAAAAAAAAACTTTAATGCGAAACTCGACAGTCTATACTTGTTCTGAGAAATGAAGGCTATTCCATGCTAAAAATTGCAAAGAAACTGAAGATTTCCTACAACGGTGTGTACTACTTCCTTTAGAGGAAAGCACAAACAGGCATTAACCAGAGTAGAAAGAGAAGTAGAAGGCCCTGCTGCACAACTGAGCAACAAGTTTGAGAAATCGACACTTCACAGGTCCTCAACTGGCAGCTTCATTAAATAGTACCCGCAAAACACCAATGTCAATGTCTATGGGGAAGAGGCGACTCCGGGATGCTTGATTGGCGCCAATTTCATGCTGCAACAAGACAATGACCTCCACACCTCCAAATTATGCAAGAACTATTTAAAGAGAAGCAGGCATCTGGTATTTTATTGGTAATGGAGTGGCCAGCGCAGTCACTAGATCTCAACCCCATTAAGCTGTTTTGGGAGCAGCTTGACAGTATGGTAGGCAAAAACTGCTCATCAAGCCAATCAAACTTTTGGGAGGGGCTTCTAAAAGGATGGGGTAAAATTTCTCCAGATTACCTCAGCAAATTAACATCTAGAATGCCAAAGGTCTGCAATGCTGTAACTGCTGCAAAGAGATCATTCTTTGATGAAAGCAAAGTTTGAAGTTGAAAATTATTATTTCAAATAAAAACATTATTTCTAACCTTGTCAATGTCTGGAATATATTTCTATTCACTTTGCAACTCGTATGCACGGTAGTGTGTGTGTGTGTGTGTGTGTGTGTGTATGCATAAAACATAACATTTCATTTTAGAATGCTTCAGGATGCAGATTGTTTTTTCTTTTACATGTTCATTCATTCATTCATTCATTATCTTGGGGGGGGGGGGGGGGGGGGGGGGGGGGGGGGGGGGGGGGGGGGGGGGGGGGGGGGGGGGGGGGGGGGGGGGGGGGGGGGGGGGGGGGGGGGGGGGGGGGCCATCCAGGGGAGAACGTCTCGGGCGCTGGGCAGATAGACCCAGGACAGGGCGCCAATCCATCGCTGGGCACACACTCACTCACACAGACACACTCTATAGGGGCAATTTTGAGAATTCAATTAACTTGATCCATGTTTTTGGACTGTGGGAGGAAACCGGAGAACCCGGAGGAAACCCACGCAGACACGGGGAGAACATGGAAACTCCACCCAGATGGGGATTCGAACCGGGAATCCCCAGCGCTGAGAGGCGAACGTGCTAACCACTAAGCCACCGTGCCATTTCTTTTACATGTTACTTTTAGTTTTTTTTTTTCTTATAGACAAGTTTTAGGAGACCAATATCATGGCTCCCCTGTTACAAGGCAGGCAACCACATGAGACAGAAGCACATCCATCCATCCATTATCTTCCGCTTTATCCTATATTAGGGTTACGGTGGCGTTCCCCATGCCCATCCAGGGGAGAACGTTTCGGGCGCTGGGCAGATACACCCAGGAAAGGGCGCCAATCAACTCAATTGACTTGATCCATGTTTTTGGACTGTGGGAGGAAACCGGAGAACCCAGAGGAAACCCACACGGACATGGGGAAAACATGGAAACTCCACCCAGATGGGGATTCGAACCGGGAATCCCTATCGCTGAGAGGCAAACGTGCTAACCACTAAGCCACCGTGCCGCCCTAACAGAAGCACAATAGACAAGTAATAGTTTGCATTGTTTATTTAATTACATCAAGTAAATGCAATAAAAGCAATATAAAATATCTCAGGGCACATTGTACATACATTAGGGCCTTGCTCAAGTGCCCACACTTGCACCTTAGCTGACACTTTGGGCTTTCCGTGGTATATCTGGGGTAATAGACAAACTGTGATCAGCCTGTGAAAAACAGAAATATTAGAACTGACGTGCCACTGCCATCCACTGGATGGGAGTTGCACCACGTTCCACTTCAAGTAAAAGTTTAATGTTATTTAAAGTTTGAGGTTATTTCTCTACAGCATAGCACTTTTTACAATAGTGCATTGTCTCAAAGTGTTCTAAGTCTGAAGCCCCAAAAGACAATCCAAGTCAACAGTAGGAAAAGAAAAACTCCCATGTATTTATTTTTTTATATATCCCATGTTTTAAACAGAAAAAACCTAAGTTAAAGAATTAAATTTACGCTGAATTGAGTAATATACGTAATTTGACACAGTGCAGTATAACTGACTGCATCTGAGTGCAACAGTGCCCCATATATGGGGCAGAGACTGCAGATAAAGTCAGTACAGCTCCATGTAATAGCACCATTTCACTGGCACACTTTTTACTAATGGTGAGCTGGGGTTAGGTGCCAACACTAACTATCAAATTACCATCTCAACACAGTTACACTGGAGCTCCTCACCTTTATCAACAGAGGATAATTACATAATAGAGTAAATAAATGTTACTTCTAAAAATTGTTAGTGAAAAAAAACAGACTCCACAATGTGGAAAGACTCTTGTGATGTAAAATATATTAGATTTATTTGCTGATATTCACCTCTAGATGTGATAACCAACCAAGAACACAGCTGATAATGTTTCAGACTACTTACATTTTAGTAAAAACAATATAACATGGAAGTCTTAAAATGAAATTAAATGAAAACATTCAATTTACATGCTTGGACACCAGTATATTATTCGACTGCAGTATGATTGACTGTGCACTGTGTATTTGTCAAAACATTGACATCATCCTCTGAACCCCTTTTGTCAAGATATTTATGGCTTACCTTGTCTTAAGTTGCAGTATTCAACTCTAATTTTCTGCTCACATTAATTTGAGTAAAAGATTTGCAACTGTTTTACAGTAAATGTATTTGTCCTTAGAAATAGCACACACTGATATGTTTTTGCATTAGGTATTTTTATCACTTGAACAAATTTAATTCGATAGGACTTGTTCTGATCGTGAAATAATTAAATAATAATTAAATCACAAATATGTGGTTCACAGCATCGATAGCGTTAAATATCCATTATAGAAAGCTTAAGGCTTAGAAGCTTGTTATCTTTGTTCAGAATACTTATGCTCTGCAGAAACTACATAAATAGGTCATCAGTTTGCTGTTCTTGTCCACAAATTGTGAATCTATAAGTGCTGTGTTTTGCACACTACTGTACATAACTATTCAACAAAGCTTACAAATTACAAGCTCTATAATCTTTGTGTTTACATGCAACATGGTTACCTGGTCTTCATGTATATTTTTGTACTATTGGATAAATTATTTATAAATTCTTACTTATTTTCTCTTCCTTACATTAATCATATCAAAGAATAGTGTGTTAAATTGGCTTTATGTTTGCACCATTTACATGTTTCTTTATTCTCTAGGAATAGTCATAGAAAAGTACCTTTTTATTCATGGGGCATTCTCTAGTGCTCTAGTTTGTTTTTGTCTCAGCTTTGTCATGTACTTTAAGTATTCAAGAGGAATTTTTTGTTTGTTATTTGCCATAGTCGTGGTTAGCCCTCTCTAGTTTTCTCTTTTAGTACCACTTAGTGCACGCCTTGCTATTCCGGCTAGATCCCACCTCCACATTCCCTTAAGTCTACATACCAGACATCTGACCTCTAATGCTGTTTCGCATTGAGGCCAGACTATTTCCACCTCCTTTTATTTCTTTTCCTTCTTACCCAGGTTTGTTAGTGTCAGTCAGTGGTTTGCAGCAGTGCAGCATGTATAATAATAATAATAATAAAAATAATAATAATAATAATAATCCCACTATTTTATATAGTCTCAAGCAACAATCTCAGGGTTCAAGCTGCCTGAAGGCAGTCTGGACAAAAGTAAGAAGTGAACTGTGCTGTTGTTAATGTATGACTGTAGACTAACTACGCACAAACAAACATAATGTCACAAATACAATGTGTTTATGTGCAACACTATAGCTCCCCTGAAGCACTCTCTATTTTACTCATGCACACACACACAAACACAGACACTCTCACACATATTCTCTCAGACACACACACATAAACACACAATCTCTATCAAACTCACACTCTCTCACACATACTTTTCAAAACCCTGAAAACCACAAAAAGTACTGCTCCATCTTCATTTATTCATTCATTCATTATCTTCAGCTTTATCCTATATTAGGGTCGCAGGGGGGTTCCCCATGCCCATCCAGGGGAGAACATTTCGGGCGCTGGGCAGATACATCCAGGACAGGGTGCCAATCTATCGCTAGGCAAACACTCACACACACAGACACGCACACAAACACACTCTACATGGGGCAATTTTGGAGAACTCAATTGACTTCATCCATGTTTTTGGACTGTGGGAGGAAACCGGAGAACCCGGAGGAAACCCAAGCGGACATGGGGAGAACATGGAAACTCCACCCAGATGGGGATTCAAACCGGGAATCCCTAGTGCTGAGAGGCAAACGTGCTAACCACTAAGCCCTCTGCTCCATTCATTCATTCATTCATTCATTATCTCCCGCTTATCCTCTATTAGGGTCGCGGTGGGGTTCCCCATGCCCATCCAGGGGAGAATGTCTCGGGCGCTGGGCAGATAGACCCAGGACAGGGCGCCAATCCATCGCTGGGCAAACACTCACACAGACACACTCTAAACGGGGCAATTTTGAGAATTCAATTAACTTGATGTTTTTGGACTGTGGGAGGAAACCGGAGAACCCGGAGGAAACCCACGCAGACACGGGGAGAACATGGAAACTCCACCCAGATGGGGATTCGAACCGGGAATCCCTAGCGCTGAGAGGCGAATGTGCTAACCACTAAGCCACCGTGCCGCTGCCCTCTTATTGAATAATATTTTAATCAAAAAGTTCACTCTGGCTAAATGGTAAATTTAGTATGAAAAATAAGAATTAGGATTAACAAGTTTTCATTTGTGGGGGTTAAAAAAAAGTTTTATGTCCCTGGTTTTGTCCTGGCTGTCCTTTTTCAGGTTGATGAGAAAATAGAAATCAGATGTTGCAAGTGTAGAGTACACTTATTTAGATTTAATATTTTACTTTTCACATTTATCACTGTCAACCACCACTTTGAACATTCCAAAGTTGTTGGAAATGTTCCTTTATAGCTGTAACAGTTATAAAGCCCCATAGATGTAATTGCACCAAATTTGATTGGCCTCAATTTTAGAACATATTTGTGAAGCATTTTTGAGTTTTATATTTTTCAATAAATTATTAATTACTTAGAATTATGACATATGGATTAATTTGTGTATAGTAGCCTGACTGAATGAAAATCATGCTCTGCTGAATCTTTTTGATACCAAACACAGTGGTTCACTAAAAAAAACCTAGAACTAGTTTGCAAAAGCAGTGTTTGCTAATTATGCTAATTGGCAAAAACAGAAGTGGGCATAGCTTATGGGTCCAAATTTCAAACGTGTTATTTAGAAGTCTGGGAGTCTTGGAAAAAAGTCTGTGAAAAATTTTAAAGTAGAAGTTAGAAGCCTAAATGCATTTTGCTGCACTATAGCGCCACCTATAGATCAATCATGTGAATTTTGTTTTCAGAGAAGATGCACACCAGCTGCACCTACACACCAAGTTTGGTGTCTGTAGGACTTACGGTCTTGAATGTCCAACGCTTTGTGCTGAAGAAAAAAATAATATCAAAAAGCAAAAAGAAGAAAATCTGAGCAAAAACAATAGGTTTTCAAACACCAAGTGCTTAAACCCCTTGAAATAATAATAATAATAATAATAATAATAATAATAGTAATAATAATAATAACCAAATAATCCCTCAAAGACCAGGACCACTGCAAATCCCCCTAGGAAGGATGGATCAAGCTCAGCACTCTATTAAGGAGAATAGCTTGGTACCTCAATTAGCCTATGTATCAAGCATGTGCAACCCTAAATCTTTGCTTTATTTCTTGAAATTTCATTGTCCTTCTCGCTAAACATTCTGGTGCACCTGCTCTCTCTAACTGTGACAGTCAACCCTTCTTTGCAAGAACTTAGCAAAAAGATAGCAGCCCAGTGATGTAACGATGCTAAAAATTTGACCTCTCCTTACTGGTAGGTAAAAGTAGTACCTACCTTAAATCAGTCTTGAGTTCTTTGATCTGCCTTTAAAGTATTCTGAACCTAACTATTCTTGTTTTCTAATATATTTAATTATCATTTATCACTGTTTAAATGGGTTCCTTTGTTTGCTATTTTTAAGGTCTAAACTATAGATGTAGTTTTGGCCCTTTAGTTTGAGCCACAAATTTAGAGGGTCTGCATTTTAAAGCTGTTTTGTTAGACAACACTGTTAGACAACATCGTTTTTTTATGTGTTCAACCAAAGATAAGGAAAGTTAAACTGGGTGAACGCCTTGTCTTCCTCCCAATTAAGCAGACATTATGTTAAATATCAATATTCCCTAATTAATTAATAGTTCCTAACTAATGTCAACGTCGTTAATACAGACCAGTGCTTTACTCTATTTAGATGGGATATTTCTGTTTATGGTGCAGGTGTTACACTTGCCTACCTATGGATTAAAGCAGCTGCGCATAGGATGCGCAGAGCCGTCGAGCTCTAACGCGCTGAAGAGAGCCAGGCACGCAGGTAGCAGGGAAATGAAAATTTATTTAAAGGTGTAGTACACCACAAAACAAAGGTACCGACGAGTGAACATAACTTAAACCACGAAGTGCACCGAGGACAGGGAAAGAAGGGAATAAATACAAATGAAAACCAATCACGTGCACAACACAACCAATCAACGGAAAGAGATAATTAAACAAACTAAATACCATTAATTAAAGTAAATTAACAAACATAGAACAGGTGCCCTAGGCACCTGTTACAATACTCCCGCCCCTACGGTCACGCAACGGGAGGACGTGACCAAGAGAAAAAAAAATAAATAAATAAAAATCCTGGGGGGGAAGGGGGTTCCTCCGCCCTCCTCGAGCCCACTGGCTATGCAGTGGCGAGCGGCCCCTGGACCTCGGGCTGGGCGGCGAGCGGCCCCTGGACCTCGGGCTGGGCGGCGTGCGGCCCCTGGACCTCGGGCTGGGCGGCGTGCGGCCCCTGGACCTCGGGCTGGGCGGCGTGCGGCCCCTGGACCTCGGGCGGGGCGGCGTGCGGCCCCTGGACCTCGGGCGGGGCGGCGTGCGGCCCCTGGACCTCGGGCCGGGCGGCGTGCGGCCCCTGGACCTCGGGCCGGGCGGCGTGCGGCCCCTGGACCTCGGGCCGGGCGGCGTGCGGCCCCTGGACCTCGGGCCGGGTGGCGAGCGGCCCCTGGACCTCGGGCTGGGCGGCAACCCAGACACGGCGCGATCCGCAACTCGCGCGCCACGTCTTGGCCACGTCACCGGGTCTGGATCTCACGACGGGGGGCTTTACAAACTGGACTGGGCTATCTGTCCAGAACTCCTCAGAGGTACGTATGGGCAAAATATGCCCATACAGGTATGACTCGCCCGCCTCATCATCGGACACCTCTACCAGATTGAGGCCATCCTCAGCACGGAGCGCTTCATACCCGTACCTCCACATAAACTCATCATCAGAGTCATAATACTCCGAAATCACTACGTCGGAGCCGTCCTTACGGTTCCGGGACGGCAGGCTGCGCATAGCGGAGCATTCGCGGTCACGCCGGAGGGCGCCGCGAGTACGAGGCTATACGCTATACGGCCCCCGCAAAGAAAAATTTTTAAATTAGCTTACCTGGGCTCTGGACTTCCCAAATTGACTGGCACTTCGTGATGTTACACTCGCCTACCTATGGATTAAAGCAGCTGCGCATAGGAAGCGCAGAGCCGTCGCGCTCTAACGCGCTGAAAACCAATCACGTGCACAACACAATTAATTAACGGAAAGAGATAATTAAACAAACTAAATACCATTAATTAAAGTAAATTAACAAACATGGAACAGGTGCCCTAGGCACCTCTTACAGCAGGCCACAACATTGTTTTTTTATTTTTAAATAGTTTTTTTATTGAGGAGTGAATTAAGCATTACAATAGACACATAGAACTACAACAATAAATTGCATTGGAATACCAGATAATATACAGTGCCAATTTAATTTAAACATCTTAAAAATCTTTAAATTTTTCAACCCCTAAAATTACTAAAAAACAAACTCTCACACACACACAACACACACAGACACAAACCTACACAACACAAGGGAAGGGAAGGGAAGGTCAGTCAGCGGGCACTGCATGAATTGAATTAAAGTTTGTAAGAAATGAATTGCATTTTGAATAAAATGCGGAAGTGCCATGTCTTTTCCAATTTTAAAAAATCTAAAACGTCAAGGAGCCACCATGAGACGGAAGGAGGTTTTGTAGATTTCCACAACATGTATATGCAACGTCTAGCCAAAAAGGAAGTAAGTTCAAGTTCAAGTTATTTATTTATATAGCGCTTTTTACAACAGTACATTGTCACAAAGCAGCTTTACAGAATGAAAAGCCTTTAAACCCCCAAAGAGCAAGCCGAAGCGACAGTGGCAAGAAAAAACTCCCTTTTATGTTGTTATTCAAGGAAGAAACCTTGGGAGGACCAAGACTCAGTGGGGGACTCATCCTCCTTGAGCGGCCAGGCAGCAACAACAATGTAGGACAGCCAT
>JAFMOD010000491.1:907620-932935 GCA_019802435.1 Corydoras maculifer
GGCGGGTGCGGAGTGGGCCACGCCCTCTGGCTGCGTGGCGAGGTGGGTGCCACTGGTGCACTGACTGGGCGGCATGCGGCCCCTGGACCCCGGGCTGGGCGGCGAGCGGCCCCTGGACCCCGGGCTGGGCGGCGTGCGGCCCCTGGACCCCGGGCTGGGCGGCGAGCGGCCCCTGGACCCCGGGCACGCTGGGTGGACCTCGGCGGGCACGCACGCTGGGTGGACCTCCACCTCGGGATCGCCATCCTGCACACAGTAGAGGTACACCCCCACCGCTACACCCAATAACAGGGCAATCTCTGTCTCGCACTGTCCCGGATTCACCCCATTGCCGGCACACTCCTCTATATTAATGGACACAAGCGGTAACTCTGGTACCGCCCCCTCACAGCGCGACCTAGACACGGCGCGATCTGGTGCTGAGCTCAGCGGCCGCGCAACGCACGCGCCGCGTCTTGGCTCCGTGCCGGCGGCGCGCACTGCGTCTGGATCTCACGACGGGGGGCTTTACAAACTGGACTGGGCTATCAGCCCAGAACTCCTCAGAGTTCAGGAGGGTTCGAATGGGCAAAATATGCCCATACAGGTATGACTCGCCCGCCTCATCATCGAAGACCTCTACCAGCTCGAGGCCATCCTCAGCACGGAGCGCTTCGTATCCGTACCTCCACATAAACTCATCATCAGAGTCATACCACTCTGATATCACTACATCGGAGCCGTCCTTACGGCTCCGGGACGGCGGGCTGCGCATAGCGGCGCACTCGCGGTCACGACGGAGGGTGCCGCGAGTACGAGGCTATACGCTATACGGCCCCCGCAAAGAAAAATTTTAAAATGAGCTTACCTGGGCTCTGGACTCCCCAATAGATTGACACTTCGTGATGTTACACTCGCCTACCCAGAGATTGAAGCAGCTGCGCATAGGAAGCGCAGAGCCGTCGCGTTCTAACGCGCTGAAGGGAGCCAGGTAAATGGAATTTTATTAAAGGTGTAGCGACACCACAAAACACAGGTACCGACGAGTGAACATAAACTAAACCACAAAGTGCACCGAGGACAGGGAAAGAAGGAAATAAATACAAATAAAAACCAATCACGTGCACAACACAACCAATCAACGGAAAGAGATAATTTAAACAAACTAAATACCATTAATTAAAGTAAATAAACCAACATGGAACAGGTGCCCTAGGCACCCGTTACAAGCACTATATATGTATTATTTTAAGTTTGTGTTCTGTCACGCTGAGCCTCTGGCTACCAATAAGGTGGACAAGGAGGAAAATTAACTAATTATAAATACACTAAAAACAAGGCCAAAGTAATAAAACAAGAAAATATAATCTAACAAAAAATCTTCTGCACAACAATAATAAAGGGAACATATCTGTAATAAAAATATGGCATATATCATAAACCATACAGATAATTCCACATCTGGTTTATTGCATATCAATATTTTTTTCAACTTTTCAATTTTTTGTTGCTTTTGCACGAACATATAATAAATACTGTGTATTACACCGATGAACCAGCATCGTACCCATTGAGGAAGCAAATATAAACTCTGAAGACCACAGGTAGGAATGACTTCATGTGATGCTATGTGTTAGAAAACACACACAGCCATTACCTAACTTAAATCGATACAAAACTGAAAAACAAAAGAACTACTTGGAAGAACTACTTAAATGTAAGGAGGGAACAAAAATTCATGATAAAGACAACTGAGGCAGATTAACATGAAAGCTAATTAATGAAGTCAGTGCATATAAATTTAAGAGGACATAACATTTCGTACCCTACATATTTAAAATAAAAAAATATCCATTCAATGCACCCAGATTGGGATTCTAACCGGGAATCCCTAGTGCTGAGAGGCAAACATGCTAACCACTAAGCAACAGTGCCGCCCTAAAGTAAACATAATTATGTATAATTAAATATATATATTCATTCATTCATTATCTTCCGCTTTATCTTCCGCGGTGGGGTTCCCCATGCCCATCCAGGGGAGAACATCTCGGGCGCCGGGCAGATAGACCCAGGACAGGGCGCCAATCCATCGCCGGGCACACACTCACTCACACAGACACACTCTATATGGGGCAATTTTGAGAATTCAATTGACTTGATCCATGTTTTTGGACTGTGGAAGGAAACCGGAGGACCTGGAGGAAACCCACGCAGACACGGGGAGAACATGGAAACTCCACCCAGATGGGGATTCGAACCGGGAATCCCTGGTAAATAAATATATAAATATATATACATATATATATAAATGAATTTATTACATTTTGAACAAATTATTACTACATAGTTCTAACCAGTTTATGTAAGAACATGCTGTGGCAAATCTGTTTATGTCTGCTTTAGGAAGGAAGATGTCAGGGAAAATGTGAATTTATGAAGTAAGACAGAGACTGAGATTAGTGTTAACATCCTATGAAAAAAAACAACTTCTAGGTCAAGAAAAAAATTCCAGTTTTCCCAGGTGGAGCTCTATTGGACATGCGTAGCTTACCGCAGCTTGGAAATGAATGCAACTTATATGCAAATGATGATTTGGTGAAAGCCTAAATGTGTGAAAGCATCTCAACACCCCATTTTTTTGGTCACAGCAGGCAGATCACCAGACCCAGCTTTGGAGAAAAATACAAAATGTATCCAAGCTATCTGGATAAGAATTGAGGTACAGAGGCACAGTTTGTGCTTGTTAAGATTTGGGCAGAACAACTTATTTCAGTGGCTTTGACTACAGGCCATTTAAGGGTTTGTAGCTGAAACCTAGTCGAGATGGCCAGTTATTGCTGGGATTGGGTATTATGTGGCCTGGCTGGTTAACTTACAGCTTAGAATATTTTTTTCCAAGTTCATAAACCTATGCAGATATTGTAATATGTTATTTAATAAATTTCAAGGTGTTTAACTCAGTAAGAAAGGATATACCCAAGGCAGATATATCACATAATAACATGTTTTGACTAAATTAAACACAATTTTTTTATAGTAATAAAAGCTAGATTGTTTATCACTGGTCTTAATCCTTATTTTTTATTTATTTTGGAATTTTACAGTCAGCTCTACCCACAAATTGTCTGTGGGATCAGGGCTTTATGAAGTGCTTTTCAAAACACTGATTTAGATGTTTTTAAGCCACTTTGTAACTTAATTTAATTTTTAAATTAAGGCTTTTTTATGTTGCTTTTGGAATTTAGCTTTTTCCTTGCTGAATGGCCTTTTTGCGTATGTACAGAACTGGTATTCACTGTGGATAATGATGGTTTCTTCATCCAGCATCTTTACAAGGTCTTTTGCTTCTGTTCTGGGCATGAAACGCACCTTTTGCACCAAAAACATGTTTATTAAACCCATCTACCTCTTGAGCGATATGATGGATGGACATTTCAATAGTTTTGATATTTGCATGTAATTGTTTTAATAGAGGGCGGCACGGTGGCTTAGTGGTTAGCACGTTCGCCTCTCAGCGCTAGGGATTCCCGGTTCGAATCCCCATCTGGGTGGAGTTTCCATGTTCTCCCCGTGTCTGCGTGGGTTTCCTCTGGGTTCTCCGGTTTCCTCCCACAGTCCAAAAACATGGATCAAGTTCATTGAATTCTCAAAATTGCCCCATATAGAGTGTGTCTGTGTGAGTGAGTGTGTGCCCAGCGATGGATTGGCGCCCTGTCCTGGGTCTATCTGCCCAGCGCCCGAGACGTTCTCCCCTGGATGGGCATGGGGAACCCCACCGCGACCCTAATAGAGGATAAGCGGGAGATAATGAATGTTTTAATAGATAACACAGCATCTTAAGACATCTGAAATTGTGACCAAGGATAACCCAGATTTTCTGAAGGTCTAGAATTCTGTTCCTGCTATCTTGGCTGTTTTCTTTTGGTTTTCCTATGACATCACACAAGGAAACAGTGGGTTTAAGGTGTCACTTTAAATACAACCACAGGTTCAAATCTCATAACATCATCATCTGGTCAAATTGTTAAATGCATAGTAATCTTAGTTTATGTAAACTGTAAATTTGTAGAAATGCAAATTATCCAAAAACTTCTCTTTGATATTGTTTTGGCAATCATTAAATAGAAATAGTTTAAGTTATTTTTACTGACTTGTATGTAAACTTCTGGTTTTATATGTATGTTTGATTGTCAGATTTAATAGTTTTGTTTATGTCCTTGCAACCAAAATTAATGATCTCAGAAATTCAGTAAAAGAAATTTACACACAGATCTCAACCTTCCTATTTATGTAAAAATTCACTATGATGCCAAAAGTATTTGCTCACTGATTCAAATGATCAAAATCGGGTGTTCCAATCACTTCCATGGCTTCAGGTGTATAAAATCGGGTACCATGCAGACTGTTTTTACAAACAATTGTGAAAGAATTGATCACTCTCAGCAGCTCAGTGAATTTCAGTGTGGAGCTGTAATAGAACCCCACCTGAGCAACAAATCCAGTCATGAAATTTCCTCACTCCTAAATATTCCACAGTCAACTGTCAGCTGTATTATAAGAAAAGTGTTTGGGAAAAGTGTTTGGGAAGGAAAACAAATTAACAAATTTAGATACAACATTTACAAACACTGAAACAACATTTACAAATGTTCATACAACATTTACAAATGCAGTGACAACATTTACAAACACCGAAAAAACATTTACAAATGCCGTGACAATATTTACAAATGTCAAAACAACATTTACCTTACACAGGAAGAGAGCTTCATGTAATGGGTTTCCATGGTTGAGCAGCTACAGCCAAGCCATACATCACCAAGTGCAATGCAAAGCCACCACTGGGCTATCGAGCAGTTGAAACGTGTTCGCTGGAGTGGCAAATCATGCTTCTCCATTTGATGGAAGAGTCTGGGTTTGGCGGTTGCCAGGAGAATGGTGGTTGTCTGACTGCTCTGTGCCAAGTGTAAAGTTTGGTTGCGGTGGGATTATGACGTGGGGGTTGTTTTTCAGGAGCTGGGCTTGGCCCCCTTCCAGTGAAAGGAACTCTGAATGCTTCAGCATACCAAGACAGTTTAGACTATTCCATGCTCCCAACTTTGTGGGAACAGTTTGGAGCTGGCCCCTTTCTCTTCCACAAAGTCCTGACATTAACACGATAGAACATCCTTGGGAAAAATTAGAGACATAGATTAGAGACAGAGAGCGAGGTCTACTCATCTAATATCAGTGTGTGACCTCACAAATGTGCTTCTGGAAGAATGGTCAAAAACTCCCATAAATATACTTCTAAACATCGTGGACAGCCTTTCCAGAAGAGTTGAAGCTGTTCTAGCTGCAGAGGGTGGACCAACGTCATATTGAACCCTATGGATTAGGAATGGGATGTCACTTAAGCTCATATGTGAGTCATGGCAGGGGGGTGAATACCTTTGGCAAAAAATTGTACAAGTATTTAACATTGATGACACAATCACGCACCAGTTCGTAAATGGTGATAACCTGGGAGATTAAAGCAAAAAGACGTATGTTTGTCTTGGTGTATGTGTTAGTATGAAGTTTAAAATAAAGAAAACTGCTGAGATGAGGGAGAGCAGAGATCAGTGATATTGAGATTGTCTCCCTGGGTGAGTGTGTGTTTCTGTGTGTGTGTGTGTGTGTGTGTGTGTGTGTGTGTGTGTGAAGCTAAAAATTTCATCCATATAGTGTAATATGGGTTTATGAGATATTATTAAATCAAGCATTAATCAAATACATCTTCTAGGTGCACTGGGACGCATTATCTGTGATGTAACCTGGGGTCAATAGGTGTTTCGGTTCTTTCAACATCAGACAGTCTCGCACAGGCGACCCAGCTGAGGTTGATCAGAACCTCGCTTGCATCTCAGCAGCAACCACCCATGGTTCAGCCCTTTTCATCCACGGCCACCTCGTGACTTTCTCTGTGGGTTCACATACAGATCGAATTACCCTCTTCTTAGCCACTCCTGTTAGGCCTAGTTGGTTGAAGACTTTGCAGAGTGAACTTCCTGCGAAGCCTCAACAGCCCACATCTATCGGCTCATAATAAGTCTTCCAGCCCATCAATTCTCTACCAGCTTGTGTCATTTTGTTAGTTTCCTCATTTGCCTTCTCCATCCGCTCTTCCCAGGGCACTATGAGTTTGAGCTGAATTAGCTGTTTTGTTGCCTCAGAGATGCTCATTACGTCTGGTCGGAGTGATGTTATCGCAATACGATGAGGAAACTTCAGCTTTTAACTTAGGTCAGCTTGCAGCTGTATAGGCTGTATAGAGGAGACCTGATCTTGTTTTTCGCTGTCGACTGGGTTCCTCCCCAGCTTTGGCAAAGACAATACTTGCTCTTAGGGTCAGATGGTGTTTGCTATGAATGACAGCATTGCTTATGCTTTCTGCCACCGCCTTCAATGGGGCCAGCGATAGTGACCTTCTGCAAGGGCCTTTGGACAGCTACTCAACAGGTGTTGTAAAGATCCCCTTACAGAGTATAGCTGGCATCCTGGTGTCTCACTCTTGCCCCACACATGGTGGTTGGCTGAGCTTGGTAGGACATCATACACAGCCTGAACGAGGAACCAGATGCGAAAGAAGTCTGCCTGCATGATGTTTGTTAAGATGACTTTCCGCTGTAGGATAACCTCCCACTTCGTCCAAGCCCCCTGCTGCCTGAGCCCCACTGTTCTGCTCACGTGTTCTTCTTCCATACCTGCTCGGACCTCTTCCTGGATCAGCTGGTGTTTCTCTTTCCCTCGGGCATTGCCCGCTACGTTCTTTAGGAACAAAGCCTTAGCCAGCTCTCCCAGCAGCCACCGTCCACACCAGCTCCTTCTGTCTGAGGTGTGACTCCACCACCTCCACTGCTATTTCTGCTCTCCATTTCCTTTCTGTTCTTATCTCAATGCCAGCTGCTGACCCTTTCTGGTCCCGGGAGTCCCTCTACTGGAGTGCTTCTCTTGTGCGTGCTACCATGGACTTTTTCGTGAGACCACTGAATGGGAGCTGTAAGATGGTAAAAGTTCCATAGAGGGCTGCACTAGTGACGCTGCGGGGGGAGGCCCAACCATTTGCAGAGAAAGCTTGTGATCTTCTCCAGGTACTCCACTATTGACACTGGGACTGAGTAAACCAGCAGTGGTCACAGAACATCCGGTAGGATGGAATACTGGTAGATCCAGGCCTTGAATCTGCCTGACAGACTTGACTTGTCAACCTCAATGAGCCACTTTTCCAGCTCTTTGTTGGACTTCTGAATAGTAGCAGAGTCCCTCAGTGATGCATCAAACTACTTCCCCAGACATTTCACTGGCTGTTCACTAATGGAAGGAATGACAGCTCTAGCCAAGGAGAAACAGAATCGGTCAACCACTTTCCCTCTTTTTAGTACAATAGATCTCGATTTAGCAGGCTTAAAGCTCATTCTGGCCCAGGTTTTTCAAGACCCTGCAATATCAAACTCCCATCTGGGTTCTGATGTTCTTGTAACAGTGAGATCATCCATGGAATCTCTTATCTGGGGTTGCCGGACGCCAGACTTATGGGGCCTCTACATTCCACCTCCGCTGACTTGGCCGCCATGTTTATTGCAAGGGTAAAAAGGATAATTGAGAGTGTACACCCAGTTATAATCCCTTTTTACAACTGATGCCAGTCTGATATTCCCTAAAAGTAACCCTCAACCTAAAGTTGTTGTAATAATTCAGGATCAGGTCCATGATTGCACTGGGGACATGGTGGTGGTGTAGTGCAAGCTCAACAAATCTGTGTGGAATGGATCCATATGCATTGGTCACAAGACACATAAGTCGCTTCTGTTCTCATGAGCTCTGATAAGCTGCGTGACTACACCAATGTGCTCTAAACAACCAGGCACTCCTAGTTTTTCTTGAGGAGAAACTCTGTGGGTCTCTGGGAAATAATGCTAAAAAACACCTTCCCTTCAACACCAAAACTGGATAATGCATTATGAATTTTCCTCTTTGGGGATCTACACTCCTTCTGCACACCTCCACTGGTCAGCAACTCTCCCTCTCCGCCAGATCACCTTCAAGATTTTCCAGAGGTGACACCGAAGCTGGGCATAGTGTTTGTACACGATATATGGTACACCACTGGACCCAGAGCAGAGCATGCTGCCTTAATCACCTCCTCAACCTCCTTTAGGCTTGGCTGCTTTCAGGTCGAACACTTCTGTTGGAGAAACTGGATTGATAAGAGATCTGTTAGATTCAAACTCCTCTTCTCTCCTCGGGTCACTCAGAGTGTCATGCAGGAAAGCATTTACTTCCTCTGCTGAGCAGGTTTGCCGGCCACTGCGTTTATCCCCGAGCAGTTGTTTTGTGAAACTGAAGGGATTAGCTATAAACTCAGCACGCTTCCCAGCTCTCTCTCTTCCCCTTCTTCTATGCCACAGCTCTTGGAAGGGTTGCCAGCCTTCTTCTTAGGATGGCGCGTAGGTCACTGAGTGCTTGTTTCCCCATCTTAGCAGAACTTTTGTATCTCTTCCTAAAGGAACGGAGCTCTTGCCTCAGCTGCTGGATTTTGGCAGCTCTGCAGTTCATGGTGTAAGTGGGTTTGGCTTTTCCTTTCTCGACAAGGCCGAATCATTCCGCATAGCCACCAATGATGGTGGTCAATGTCTGGGGTCGGTGATCTGCATCTCCTTTGGATGTAGTTTGGATGATGTTTATCATATCTCTGTCAAACTGTGCCCATTCAACCTCCCTGCTGGCTGGGGGCCAGAATTTGTTGTAGTTGGATATTAAACTACACTGTATTTAGAAACAGATAAAGGTTACACAAACTATGTAAAAATAAGTATCTTAAGGTGCTTTAATAACATGGGCATTACATTTTTTGCTGTGTGTGATGCAGTCAGATCATGTATCATGATCATCTGCCAAAAAAAAAAAAAAAGTTTTGTACCAATATAACTGGTAAGTCATAGTGACACTTTGATTATTATTATTATTATTATTATTATTATTATTATTATTATTATTATTATTATCATTATTATGCCGGGCGGCACGGTGGCTTAGTGGTTAGCACGTTGCCGGGGGGGGGGGGGGGGGGGGGGGGGGGGGGGGGGGGGGGGGGGGGGGGGGGGGGGGGGGGGGGGGGGGGGGGGGGGGGGGGGGGGGGGGGGGGGGGGGGGGTTTCCTCCGGGTTCTCCGGTTTCCTCCCACAGTCCAAAAACATGGATCAAGTTCATTGAATTCTCAAAATTGCCCCATATAGAGTGTGTCTGTGTGAGTGAGTGTGTGCCCAGCGATGGATTGGCGCCCTGTCCTGGGTCTATCTGCCCAGCGCCCGAGACGTTCTCCCCTGGATGGGCATGGGGAACCCCACCGCGACCCTAATAGAGGATAAGCGGGAGATAATGAATGAATGAATGAATTATTATGCCCACTATTCCCATTCCTTTATTATTTAATGTTGGGTATTGGTAAGAAATACCAATGACAATCTGAGCAAGTTAAATTATTATTGTAAATTATTGTTTTATTTAACAGTTAAAAATCCAGATAACCCATGTCCTTTCTACATATCTGTGCTTAGAATTAATCTATTTTTTGCTGGCTCTGCAAACAGTGCCTGGTCCTGTTCCAGAAAAGTAACAAATGACTCCAATTTAAGGGGTTAAAAGGGTTTAAGACATACTTCCATTTTATCCTGTGTAATGATAGGTCTAAGGACAGCCAAAAAGGGGGAAAGGTCATTGTAGCTACATTTCAGTAAATGAAATTATTACAGGAGGTAATTTTTTTTAGGTCTGTGTGTGCGTGTGTGTGTGCATGTGTGCACTGTATTGGGCTTACTTGTTGGATTGGAAAATATGTAGCTTTATAATTACGTTTTTGTTTTTTCTTAACTCAAAACATAACTATTTCTAATTATCCTTAAACTTACAAATTTGACATTCATCAATTAATTAATTCATCATCTCCCGCTTTATCTTCTCTTAGGGTCGCTGTGGGGTTCCCCATGCCCATCCAGGGGAGAACGTCTTGGGCGCTGGGCAGATAGACCCAGGACAGGGCGCCAATCCATCGCTGGGCACACACTCACTCACACAGACACACTCTATATGGGGCAATTTTGAGAATTCAATTGACTTGATCCTTGTTTTTGGACTGTGGGAGGAAACCGGAGAACCCGGAGGAAACCCACGCAGACACGGGGAGAACATGGAAACTCCACCCAGATGGGCATTCGAACCGGGAAATTGTAAAAAAAAAAATTCTTTCCTATTCTGGTAATCATATTATAAGCAGTTATGCTTCTGTGTCCCTCACTTTGTTTGTTGTCTTGGTTAGATTCAGTTTGTCCACTGCACTCACTACTGCTACAGAGAAATGTTGGGCTCTCAAACTGAGAATTGAGGGTTTAATCCGCAACTCCAAGTTGCCACTGTGGGTCCTGAAACAAGACTTGTTGCTCTGAATGTGCTTTTAAAATTAGCTTTTCCTAAAACTTGGGACACTTCAGATAAAAAAACATCTGCAAAATAACCTGATGTAATGTTTTACAGCAGTGCATGAACGGGCCTTTGCAAAATTACAAAAATAATCCAAGATGCTGCTAAAAATGAGATTATTATGATTCATTTACATTAGTAAAACATTATTCCTGTAACTACAGTATATTTTAGAAAATGCAATTCACTAGTCAATGTAAATCTAATATTATAAACCCAATTTCTGTAAAGTTTGATTGAATATTTTGCACGACCCTAATAGAGGATAAAGCAGAAGAAAATGGATGGATGGAAATTAACGCATGGATTTGCCTTTTGCATTACTCAAATGCAACACCTGGCCAAAAACAACTACTAAAAGTTAAAGTGAATATGATTTAACTAAGCAAACAGGTATAAGCCTCCCATTAAATAAAATTCAGTATGGGTAATGTTATGTGCCCAAAGAATGAGGTTAGCTTACTACCTGAATATATCGAATGACCAGGTTATTCCATCAATTGATTTTTTTTTTACAAATGGTACCAAAGTAGACTTTGCACAGTGGTTCGAATCACCCATCATCAAAACAAGATCTTGAAGAAAAGTAACTGCAACTCTAGACAGAAATAAATGTTGTGACCTTGCAAAAGCTTGTGGAAACCATGCCACAGGCAATATTAGTATATAAGTGAATATGACAACCAAATATTAGTGTGACCTTTTTTATGGCCAGAGTGTGTATGTTTGCATTTCTATTTATTTACTCAACATCAAGCTTTGCCTGTTTTATTTCCAAGAGATTTATTTAAAAAACAATTGCTGTAAAAAGACTAGAAATTTACAAAATGTCATGTTGTGGAAGGAGAACTTGGACATGCCCAGTGGAGATTCTATGCTATATATTTTAGCAAATATCTAAGCCAGTGTTTTTTCATGTGTAATGTATGCTTGTGAAAAAAGAAATGGGCTCAGTAGAACCATTCACCACTACTTTGGCTTCTTCACTTTGCCTTGCCACCACAGACAGATGGCAGTACATGCAAGCCAGTGATTTAGGCAAAGAAGTAACTGCTGTGTCTCCTCTGCACCAGTTTTTTTCCTCAATCTGCAGAACTCACAGCTGCATGCAAGAAATGAAAAGCAAATTCATATGCCAAATGCAGGGCAGCAAAATAATTAGCAGCTTATTTGTACCACTCTTGTACACCTTTTTTTCTCAGTATATGTAATGGACTACATTTAGTATTGTTTAGCTGTGTTTGGCACTTGCACCTATTGGCTATGCACTGGAGTTCATTTGAACACTTCAAGTTTGTGCAATGCAGTGTATGTGTAGTTAGTCACTGTGAATCTCCAATTTTGCCCCCTTTGCATAACATGCATTATTTCAAGGACAACATGGGCAATTTCGACCAAGATAAAGTATCAAGTAATTGTGTGGAATACAAAAAATGCATTCCTATTCAGCTACACTGAATCTCTTCTAATATCAACAATACTATACTAGGGTTGTGGGGGCAGGGGGTCCATTCAGTGGAGAACTTTTCTGGTGCTGGACAGATACACCCAATTCAGGGCGCCAATACATTCACTCACACAGACATACACACTATATAAGGTAAAGCAGTCGATTCACCTTAAATTCATGTTTTTGGGCTGTGGAAGGAAATCAAAGAACCCAGAGAAAACCCACTCAGACACAGAGAGAACAGAAATTCCACCCAGATTGGAATTCAAAATGAATCAATACTTTGTAAAGCTTTTGCTGCAATCACTGCTGCAAGTTTTTTGTACTATATCTCTACCAGCTTTTCACATCCATCCATCCATTATCTTCAGCTTTGTCCTCTACTAGGGTCGCAGGGGGTTCCCCATGCCCATCCAGGGGAGAACGTTTCGGGCGCTGGGCAGATACAACCAGGACAGGGCGCCAAACCTGGATTCGAACCTGTATCCCTAGCACTGAAAGGCGAACGTGCTAACCACTATGCCACCATTGCACCCTTTTCACATCTAGATGTGAAAAGCTTCTTTACAAAATAAATTTGGCAGGTTGGGTGGAGAGTGTGTTTTTGTCTGTGAACAGCAATTTTCAAGTCTTTCCACAGATTCTATTCATGCCCTATTCATAAGAATAATTGATCAAAGTGGACCCATGTAATGTCAAGGGTTCTAATACACACACTTGTGGAGTAGGATTACTTTACCCAACAGAGTATAAGCCTTTTGAGACCTATCTATGTTTTTACGGCTGCTGTTCAATAAGATCTAAAGTGTCAATTGCTGCACTGAGAGCTGATAAAACAATAAATCAGAAACAATTACTGTTAAAATAAATCTGTCTAGACATATAACCTGATTAAAATGCTCATTCATACTAATGGTAAATCAAAAATTTTCTTAGAAATCTAGACAAGAAAGAAAGGTGTAATATAAATCTTCAAATAACTAAAGATTTAAAAATTGTACTGCCCAGCGATGGATTGGCGCCCTGTCCTGGGTCTATCTGCCCAGCGCCCTAGACGTTCTCCCCTGGATGGGCATGGGGAACCCCACCGCGACCCTAATAGAGGATAAGCGGGAGATAATGAATGAATGAATAAAAATTGTACATTTTTTGCTTTACATGAAATGACCAAGTCAGGAGGACAATGATTTTTTTCTGTTTAATAATAGGTTAATCTTTAATCTTTAATTTTTGATGTGATGCAGCTGCACATTATTGTAATGTATTGCTTGTTGGTCAAACAACAGGACAAACTTTAATTATTTTATATTAAATTAGCTCCTAAACTATGAAAATTTCATAGTTAGTTTAGTGACAGTTTTACAACTATATCTTAAATTAATTTTATTCTTTTTTTCAGGTTTGATGTTTTAGTAACACAGTAGTTAGAACTTTAACCTTGTAGCAAGAGGGTCCAGAGTTGGGTGCTAATATATTGATAGATCTAAAAGGTCCCTACTGTGTGACGTTTGCATCCCTATATGTTTCTGTGGACTTTCTCAAGAAGTTCCATTTTTTCCACTACACTATGTCAATTTCAAACATCACCACCTACCTGAACTATTGATACAACATAGGATAAATCCACACTTTCACGCTGTTTACATCACATTCTGACCCTACCATCTGAATGTCGCAGCTAAAATCGTTCTTTGTTCTTATCTGACAAAAGTGACATTTGGTGTGGTCTGCTGCTGTAGCCCATCTTCATAGTATTATGCATTCTGTTTTTTATAACAAGATGTTATTTGTATCACTGTTGCCTTTCTATCATTTTACACCAGTCTGCCCATTCTCGTCTGAACTCTCAGAACCAACAAAGACTTTTCATCCACACAACTGCCCTTCTCTTGATATTTTCTCTTTTTTGGACCATTCTCTGTAAACCCTAGAGATGGTAAATCATCAGGTTCAGAAATACTCGGACCAGACCGTCTGGCACCAACAACCACGTTCAGTCACTTCAATCACCTTTCTTTCCAATTCTGATGCTAGGTTTGCATTTTAGCAAGCTGTCTAGACTACCTCTACATGCCTTAATGCATTAAGTTGCAGCCATGTAAATTTTACTGTAAAGCTGTAGATTACTTAGTATTAATGTCTAGCTCTAGCTTCAATAAGACTGCACAGATTTCGAAAAGATTCAGATTGCAAGTTTTAATTCTGTAAAGAAAGTGTTTAGTTATACTTTTCCACTTCTCTCTTATGCTAAATCCATTTTCATTTCATTTAGGAAACTTTATCAATGACCAGGCTAATTTCTGCTTCAGGTCAGGCAAGCAAGATTATCTGTGAGGAGATTTGTGGTTACAGGGAAAAACAACTGTGTTTTGCAGACCACAGTAGATGTCCTTCCACATGGATAGTCTGACCTGGGAAGCTTGCTGGGAAACTGCTGGAGCTCAAATCGTCATTTTGCGTAATGCCAGAACACTATTGCAGTGCCCTTCCACAGATGGAAAAGAGGTTAAAATTCCTCAATTGACTGTTTTCTGAGACATTTAATAATGCTTAATGTTTACTTTAATATAAATACTTTTAAGTTGCATGAACAAAATAATTTGAGAGCTCTAATGTCCTTTCTTATTTGAGAATGGCCTTGCAGCAACACTAACAGCATTTTACAAAATAATAATTATCATAAAAAAGGAGAAGAATGTGGAGATATTGATGCAATAGTTAAAGACATCATCCAGAAAATTGGAAAATGATTCCAAGCATAGACAAAATTATTCTTTCATTCATTATCTTCCGCTTTATCCTCTATTAGGGTCTCGGTGGGGTTCCCCATGCCCATCCAGGGGAGAACGTCTCGGGCGCCAGGCAGATACACCCAGGACAGAGCGCCAACCTATCGCAGGGCAGACACTCACTCACACAAACACACTCTACATGGGGCAATTTGGAAAACTCACTTGACTTGTCCATGTTTTTGGACTGTGGGAGGAAACCGGAGAACCCGGAGGAAACCCACGCGGACACAGGGAGAACATGGAAACTCCACCTAGATGGGGATTCGAACCGGGAATCCCTAGTGCTGATAGGCGAACATGCTAACCACTAAGCCACCGTGCCGCCCTAGACAAGATTATGACCTACAAAATGTAGAACTTATAAAGCATATGTAAGATAGGATAGACCTGTATTTGTCCCAAAATGGAGAAACTCACCTATTTTCTTATCTTATGTAAGCAAATATACAAAAATGCATACAAATATGACTCAATCAGTCAAAATCTCCATAAATTTTAAAGTAAAAACATGACACAGAATACTCATCGCATTATCCCATTACTGTGAGGGGCTTCCGGCGGCACGGTGGCTTAGTGGTTAGCACGTTCGCCTCTCATCGCTAGGAAATCTCGGTTCGAATCCCCATCTGGGTGGAGTTTCCATATTCTCCCCGTGTCTGCGTGGGTTTCCTCCGGGTTCTCCGGTTTCCTCCCACAGTCCAAAAACATGGATCAAGTTCATTGAATTCTCAAAATTGCCCCCTATAGAGTGTGTCTGTGTGAGTGAGTGTGTGCCCAGGGATGGATTGGCGCCCTGTCCTGGGTCTATCTGCCCAGCTCCCGAGACGTTCTCCCCTGGATGGGCATGGGGAACCCCACCGCGACCCTAATAAAGGATAAAGCGGGAGATAATGAATAAATGAATGTGAGGGGCTTTCCTATACGCATCCAGGGGAGAGCATTTCTGGCGCTGGATAAACACCCTGGACATGGCAACAATCCATAGCTTGGGACACACTTATTCACACAGACACACACTTTATAGGGGCAATTCAGAGCAGCCAGTTCACCTTGAATATATGTTTTTGGACTGTGGGAGGAAACAAAAGAACTTGAAGTAAACCCTTGCAAACACTGGGAGAAATAGAAACTACACCTAGATTTGGATTTGGAAGCGCTGAGAGGCGAACATGCTAACCACTACGCCACAGAACAATAACTTTTTATATACCTAAGTCATGTAACTTCACAACTCCTAACATTTAATGCCAAAGTAATAAAATTATTTATTTTGCCTATATCCTTTACACACAGAGGAATTAGTCCCCCACATTTAACTCATCCATGCAGTGAAACACACACACACGCACACACACTCGTGAGGTGACCACACATGCCCAGAGCAGGGGAGAAATTGGGGTTAGTTGCCTTACTGTCAGGGTTGGGAGTGCTAGGCCACTCCCCCCTGTTTTCTTAGTTCGAGATTTGTCAGTTCAGGGTTCCCGTAGGTAGGGCCCATCCCCTATAGCTGGGATTGGGTCCTACCTAATCACATGTGGCCTGCTGACTACACTTAAGTGCGCATGCGCCCGGAGTCAGCAGGCCAGCAGGCGCTTATGTTACGTTGGGTGGTTTTTGCTATGTCTTTGTTTGTTTTCAGTTTTAGTTTTGTTTGTTTGGGTTAGGGTTTGCTCCCGGCACGTTCCGCCGTGCATTTAGCGGCGTTTCCGCTGATTTGGAGAATAAAGTCCTCTTTGTTGCTTACCTGGTCGCCTGGCTTGCTTCTTAGCACCACACAGCACCGCGCAGCGCCGCCGTTGGACGGACTGCGCCACCCGTTGTAATACTTACCAAAGGGCACTTTAGTCATAGTACTTGGTGGGACTGGGAATCGGCTTGCGGTTTCTAAACCACAAGCCTATGACTGTGATTTTTAGTCAACAGGATTCGGACCTGTGAGGTGGATGAATGGATTTTGTCTTAACACGTCGGCCATTACTATGTTAGTATTCATTATATCTCTTATGCCACTTAAAATCGCTACTACATTTCAAGATGGTGAAATGTCAGAATACTACACCCTGTAGTTATTTTAGGTATTTTTGTTAACACATTCCCAGTACATTTGTTACCTTAGGTCAAACGATTCTTAACAGTTTCCCCCAATCAGTTAAGTTGCTGGAGTTTTCACCCTCCTCACAGAACTGATGTAACTCAGTCAGGTTTCTTTGAAGATGCATTTTAGTGCTTCCGATACATTTTCTGTGAGATTGAGGGCAGAGTTTAGCAACAGTCTTTCTCTTACTCTCACTTACTTAAACTGTTCTCTCACAACTTTGGAAATATGTTTAAGGCTATTGTTTATTCGTTTCAGTTCCGGCAGCTTTGGTTATGTAAACTGTAACCCACTGGAATTTGCGATACATTAAATTATCTTATCTCATCTCATTATCTTCCTCTTAATCCAATACTTGGGACTAGTGTCCCTATTCCCATCCATCACTGAACACATATACCCAGGACAGGGTGCCTGTGCATATTACAATATACTGTATGTTAACATATAACTTTAAATTCATTAGTTTTAGTAGATTAAACATGACATAAATAAAAAGTTGTATAAAATTAAAATTTGTTTAAAATTTTCTTTATTTCCCTTCTGTTCCCAGCACAATCAGTGTTAAATATAAAAAAAAAAACATACATCTAGAATGTTTCCATCGCTGGGCACACACTCACTCACACAGACACACTCTATATAGGGAAATTTTATTCATTCATTATCTTCCACTTTATCCTCTATTAGGGTCGCGCTGGGGTTCCCCATGCCCATCCAGGGGAGAACATCTCAGGCGCTGGGCAGATAGACCCAGAACAGGGCGCCAATCCATCGCTGGGTATCGGGCAATTTGGAGAATTCAGTTGACTTGACCCATGTTTTTGGACTGTGGGAGGAAACCGGAGAACCCGGAGGAAACCCACGGGGAGAACATGGAAACTCCACCCAGATTGGGATTCGAACCGGGAATCCCTAGCGCTGAGAGCCGAACGTGCTAACCACTAAGCCACCTTGCCGCCCAATTTTTTTAAATTATTTTTTAAATTAATTTTATTTTCATGTACTCATGAATTCATTTCATTTCAGTCAAAACAGTTTACTTAACTCATTTATTCATTTTGCCACAAAACATAAAAAAAAAAAAAAAAAAAACGCTCTGGATGTGTTGCAGGAAGGTCGAGTGAAAACCTGCTTCTTTTGGTATTTGCCTATAGATGGCATTGTTGTGTTAACTTCAGACTTGTTCAGACTTCTACTTTACACATCAAAGTGATTGACGTGTTCTCTTACGAAGCACTTACAAGCTTTTAATGAGCTTTTACAAAAAGGTTGCCAGTGAAACCAGATCGACATGTAAATGATATTCCGTCTGAAGTTAAACATCCTTGACGGATCTTCAAAGGGGCCGCGCTTCAGTTCAGAGGTTTGTGTAAAATAAGCGGCGTGTCGGGCTCTGGCTCTGCTGTCTCTGCCAGCGCGGACTTTGCACTGAAACACAGACATGTCCACTGACCGGCCTTCTCTCCCGACGCTGCTCTCAGCTCTGCACTTCTTTCCGATGAATCTGGCTTTCAAAAAACTTAAAAGTCAGCGCTTCACTTTTCCACCGGTCTAAATGTGAAAATCTGAAACATTCATTCATTATCTTCCACTTTATCCTCTATTAGGGTCGCCGTGGGGTTCCCCATGCCCAACCAGGGGAGAACATCTCGGGCGCTGGGCAGATACACCCAGGACAGGGCGCCAATCCATCACTAGGCACACACTCACTCACTCATACACACTCTATATGGGGCAATTTGGAGAACTCAGTTGACTTGATCCATGGTTTTGGACTGTGGGAGGAAACCGGAGAACCCGGAGGAAACCCACGCAGACACGGGGAGAACATGGAAACTCCACCCAGATGGGGATTCGAACCGGGAATCCCTAGCGCTGAGAGGCGAACGTGCTAACCACTAAGCCACTGTGCCACCATAAAATCTGAAACAGTCAACCTTATATTAATTAATAAACAAGGCAAATATGAATAACTGCTAACCCCGTGTTGATTCTGCCACCACAGGCCGAATGCATGCGCAGATACTTTAAACAAGAAGTTTTGCATTGAGACTGAATCAGTGGCCCTTTTCCCGAATAAACATCTATCTAGGGGCAATTTCGAGCAGCAAATTTCCCTTAAATTTTGGGACTGTGGGAGGAAACCGAAGAACCTGAGGAAACCCACTCGGACATGGGGAAAACATGGAAACGCCAACCAGATTGGAAGTGAATATGTCAGTTATACCACATCCATCCATGGATGTTTCGGGCACTGGGCAGATACACTCAGGACAGGGCGCCAATATACTGGGCACACACTCACTCACACAGACATGCATACAAACACACTCTATATGGGACAATTTGGAGAATTCAATTAACTTGATCCATGTTTTTGTACTGTGGGAGGAAACTGGAGAACCTGGAGGAAACCCACGCGGACACAGGGAGAACATGGAAACTCCACCCAGATGGGTATTCGAACCGGGAGTCCTTAGCGCTGGGAGGCGAACGTGCTAACCACTAAGCCACCATGTCAACCCAAGTTATACCACATATTCTATGAAATTATTAAGCAGCGATAGAGCTTTACCCGGGTACTATCACTCTAAAGTTTCCTATGTTCCTCTCAAACCTACCTTGTGTTGGTAGTTTGCTTTGGAAAACAAAATTTCAACTCCAGTCTTAAATGTACTGCAACAGAATTTCCTTAATGATCAATCTATATTTGGGTCCTTCTGCTCATCTTTACCGCTGTTTACAACCAAAAAAAAGCAAAATGTCATCATCTTTATGCTTCCCTGTGTTCTTCAGCTACAATAATTTTATGATGACAGCCCTTCGGTACAAGGTCAAAAACAGATTGGATTCAAATGTAAGGTTCCAGACACTTTTGACAAACTTCTTTTTTTTCCATTTTGATTCATGTTTTGCTTTTTGCAGACAGGTTTTATCTAGTCAAACTTCTGTAAGTCTTTGGAAATCCTGTGATCTGCTTCTCCATTATAGTTGCAGTTTGCTTCATGGCTTCTCTGAAAAAGGCTATTAATCAAAAGTTTGATTAAGGACATTAATCTAAGCAGAACCATGGTTATAACCACACCACTGTTCTGATAAATTTCCAGTACCAAAGCCACTAGAAACATTAAGGTATTGGGTCAGAATTGGAGAGCAATACGGTTTCAGGCTTTGATGTCAGCCCTGTATGTCTGATATGTCTCATGTGATATGACACTAAGTTACTGACTTGTGTTTATCAAAAAAAAAAGTTACTGGGTTCTTGAATTCTAAAAATCATTTGAAAAAGCTTTTTGTACAAGCGGACAAACATTGATTGGGTGTTCACAACTTTGGGTCAGAAACATGAGCTGACAGTGGCTTCTCTTTATTGATTTATCATCGTTAGGCCTCAAGACTGTATTGTTACACAGCTGAAAAGTCCATCTTTTAGTACCTGTTGGTGATGCTGCACACCTGATTTAAAAAAACTATTTTTGAAACAAAATAAAATACAGCAACTACATGTGGAACATCTGTGAAGGCTGAAAAAATAGTGGCATGGCTGCCTTGATTGCAGCTGGAATTAACCAGTATTGCTGCTTCATTTGTGAATGGAACAGCCATTACAAAGAGTCACATTACAATAAAAGAACTGGCCATTAGTCAGCAGTTGAATCCAGAAAAGTAAAATAAATCACTTGTGGAAGATATTTTTGCCCCCATTTCACATAAAACTCATGCTGATGAGACACTGAAAGCAAAGAACAAGAATGTTTTCCCAAGAATAAATGTTGCCAATATTAAGGACAGCATTTTTGTTGGTCCACAAATTAAACATCATGAATGACAATAAGTTTAAAGATCTGCTGGTGGGATCTGAGAAAATCACTTGGAAATAATTTGAGGACATAGACGAAAATTTCCTTGGCAACTATCGAGTGCTCATAACTCTATAATATTGGTTGACAGCTGAGCTCAAGTATACAAAACAATAAAATAAATCTGAAAATCTATTTCCTGCATTCACACTTCAATTTCTTCCCTGCTACTGATGGTGCCGTAAGTGTTTGGTGAGAGCTTTTACCAAGGCCACCACTATGGGCTCAATAAAATTTCTTACTTACATTACAGTTGTCTGCCTTTTTTGTCTAATTGTTACCAAAGGAAAGCATTGCCATTTTTTTTGGAATCTGTTCATGCAACGGATATGAGCCCAACAACAATAGCCAGCAACAGTTTTGGCTTCTAATACTAATGACAAGTAGGATTTTAAGGTGATATAACCAAAAAACACTTAAGTTTTTCAAATATTTCATTCAGAGACTACTTTTTTGTTGAGCTGAAATAAATCTATAAAAACTCACCAAAAAAACCCGAAAAGCTTTGATGAAAAATTTTGAAATTTTGAAAAGTTGCCATCGCCACCGAGAAATGTACAGACCTAAACTTCTTACCATCAAATATAAGGATGGATTGAAACCTTTAACAAAATATGAGAAAATAATGGCGTATTATTGGTTGGGGCCAAGGAACCATACATGTAGTTCGGAAGCCGAGGGTGGCCATCCCTTGTTCTACAGCTTTACTCTGAACATTTTATTTAAACCTAACTAAGTCCAAATCCAGAGAAAACACTAGGTACAAAATAGAATGTCTTAAAAAAAACAGATTTGTGTCAATCACAGTGCATTATGGGAACAGCGGTGCCTTAATAAAACACCACAAATGTTTGTTTTTAAAGGCGTTTCGAAATCATTACAGGCCCTTTATTTGGTAATTGCTTGATTTGGTTTGACGCTTTAGACTTGTGAGATTTTACTAAAATGTCTACGGCAGTATGAAGAAAATAAATAAGAAGCAGAGGTGCTGACAAAGTGACTGCTCGCTGTTCAGTCATACTAAAAATGACTTGCCAAACACACTTTAAAAAGAAGTAAATAAAAGGAGCGAGTGACGACATTTGCTCTTGCTCTTCACATGGACTTGATTAGAGAAATGTGGACACAGTAAACTTACAGTTAATGTTAACTGTTAAACAGTGAAATTCTTTAATCAGACCTGAAATGAAAACAAAGGAGGTTACATTAATTTGGAACAAAGTAGTACCCAGACACACCGATATGTTTCCACAGCATGCACACCTGTACACTAACCGACCATGAGCACCCAATGTTACAATGTTAGTTCTGCTAGTGAGTGAAGATGCAGGGTAGTGGAAGAGCATGGCGGGGGCAGTCAGCCGGTCGGCGGTGTTTCTCCGCCCAGTCGGGCTCTGTGGGTGGGTGCTGCTGGGCCGCGGCTTACAGGGAGAGCTGCCATGCTGTTGCGGTGACCGAGGCTTAGCAGGCGAGAGGTGAGATTTAGGACATGGTGATCTGCATGGACTCCAACATCTCTTCCACCGCCTTCACCGAACATTTGTTCTCCTTCTTCCCACGGCCAGCGAGCTGAGAGATGGGGAGAAGAGAGAGAGAGAGAGAGAGAGAGAAAGAGTGAGACTGAGCAAAAGGGTTGAGATGAGGACACTACCAAATTCACGATGGCTCTCTTTAGCACAAAAGCCTGTGGTTGAACAGGAAAGAGAGATCACTTTACAAACTGATCACATGACACGCCAAGTATTCAAAAACATTCCATATCTCACTGCACATGTTGGATGGGAGTTTAAGAGGATGAATAATGCATCGGACGCACGCAGTTAAATGGAGCCATAAACTCGGCAGTGGAATGGCCTGTGCCAGCTCCCCGACCCCTGTGGATTCGGCTCTGACGTGGCTTAATTGAGTTGCTAATCGAGTCTCAGCGGTCAGTGCACAGATCCTGGTGAGTCACACGGTCAATGCCACCCCTCATATACAATTTTCTTCGTCCACTTGTGACTCATCCCTGTGAGTACTCCCCAGCACTATTAGAAACGGTCAGAAATTACCATGGCCACAAAACAACCTTCCGCCTCCCTCCACCCACGGAGTCTGTGCATATCCGAGGCCAAAAAGACCCTTAATTTCTCCTCGTTAGCCTTTCTGAAACATGGCCTTGCTGCTCCTAATGTCTTGACAGACAGAGGATGCATGCCCACTGCTGAGCTCAGCGCTCTAGGCGGCGTGGAGTTTGTATTCGTTAGAGTAACGGCTGTGGGCATGCTGGCAGACGTGGCTGGGGCCGGGTGAAACCTGGCTAAGTGGTGTGAGGCTTGGATGGAGAGTGCGACAGTACACTGTGCTGCTGAGACGACCTGTGCTTTCCACTCTGCCCTCATTGACAGGAGAATAAATGTCATGTTTACACTCCACCAACTGCCTTTATTTTACGCACGCATGCACACATACACACACACACAAACAGACAGACAGAAAGACACAGGTAAGGTAAAGGTACACATAGACAGACAGAGAGATACAGAGACAAACATACTTATGCACAAGCACACATACGTACACAGAGGTTTAATAACATCCTATTTTAAATTGGGTTCTTATTTGTAGTAACAACAGCTTCAACAGTCTTTTTTACATGCTTTTGAATTGTGACTGTTGGAATTTGTTACCAATTCAATCAAATTAGTAAGGTAAAACACCAATGTTAATGTTAGCAATCTCCATTTGATTTGATCCCAAAGACGATCGATCGAGTCATGCCAAAGGAACTTTACTGAACTGTTCTCACGAAATAGAAATATAAATAAAGAAAATTTATATGTAACCAAAACTTATTTTATACATCATTGGCAAAAGGACTGAATTAAAACAACCTTTAATGATTATACTCATTAAATAATGAGTTGTGACTCAATATATTTGTGGATATGGTGTACTTACAAAAGGAATGCATGTACACACACAGGACTGGGATTGGGTTGGAAGGGCACGGTGGATTAGTGGTTAGCACGTTCGCCTCTCAGCGCTAGGGATTCCCGGTTCGAATCCCATTCTGGAAGGAGTTTCCATGTTCTCCCTGTGTCCGCGTGGGTTTCCTCCGGGGTCTCCGGTTTCCTCCCACAGTCCAAAAATATGGATCAAGGTCATTTGAATTATCCTAATTACCCCATGTATGGAGGGTGTTTGTGTGAGTGAGTGAGTGAGGGTGAGGGTGCAACCCCCCCACAACCCTAGTAGAGGATAAAGTGGAAGATAATGGATGGATGGATGGATGCAAGGACTGGGTTGAACCTGCATTTGTTCTTTGTGGCAGAGCTTTAACAAGGTGCAGAAAACATTCCACAGAGATTTTGGTCTATATTGACATAATCGCTACATTTATCTGCTGCACATCTCCCATTCCAAAACATCCCAAAGGTGCTGTATTGAATAGAGATCAGGTGACCGTGAAGGTCATTTGAATCCACAGTCAAATAAAAAAAAACATTGTTTAAGATTTGAGTTTTGTGACAAAGTGCCATCCATAGACATGCACCAATATCACTTTGTCAGACCAAAAAAAAAAAAAAAAAAAAACAATTCGGATCCTTGCTGATACAGAGCACTGGTTTGAGTACTCAGCACCAACATTACAGTTATACCACAGGACTAATATTAATAGAATAAATAGTACAATTACATAATTTATCTGGACTCAAAACCAAATGCTAGAGTGAAATTATCGGAGTGGATGTGAATACAGGACATAAAAAGAAGGGTTTAGAAATAATAACTGCACTTATTAAGTTTAACATACCAGTGTAATCTCATGTAGAAAACATTACTCTCAGCATTGCTGCTCTTAAAAGAGACAACAGCACTTTCATTTGAACAAGTAATCAGCCCCCTTCAGAATGCCTTTGTCTCCCTCTAAAGGCTGGATGATGCTTGGCATTAGAAACATTTACACACTGATGTTCTGGAATAAAGAGGAAGCATTGCAATTTTATTGGTACAGTACTATGTATGTGGTCATATTTTTAGACTGATATTGGCATCAGTATCAGTGTATCCCTAATCATCCTGCTGGAAATTAACAGATCTCAGGTACACTGTTTAGGGTTAAAACTGGTCTCATTTCTATCTGACATCAACAATGCATTTTTGCACAGAGAACTGAAGTGGACTGGATGTTCAATCTGTTTTGGCCCAATCCCTGCAAATCCCAAATATTGTTTGTGAAAATCCTAATCAAATTCTAATCAGCAGTTTACTCAGACCAGCGTATCTAGCACCAACAATCATGCCATGTTCAAAGTCACTTAAATCACCGGTCCTTGTCATTCTGCAGATTTGATATTTAATAGGTTATTTTAACCATACTTTCTTTCTGAAATGTATTCTCCTGCAATCAATAGATCAGCTGTGTTAAATGTGCATTTACTAAACTTGCATTCCTGATAAAGTGTGTATATCCACACAAACATACACAACCACATACAGTACATAATTATAATCACAGTTTCCAAACAGATTTTTAACTGATGAGTTTCAGTATTTGAAATGACAAACTCCATTCTATTTGTTAAATATAAATTATATTTGTTTAGACGCTGATGCCTGTAAAAAAAAAAAAAAAAAAAAAAAAAAAAAAAAAAAAA
>JAFMOD010000491.1:940168-982528 GCA_019802435.1 Corydoras maculifer
AGATAGATAGATAGATAGATAGATACACAAAAAAATGGGATACAGTGACCTACTTGTTTTATATACGTTTGCTAATGAGCTGCTTGCAATAAACCAATAGATTATAATAAGGTGATTTACTTTTTTATTTTAATAATGTTAAGATTTGTGAGTAAACTTACAGCTTTACACACAGAGCACAATTTGCTATTTATGAGGGAAAAACACTCCAAAGAATAATTTGGAAAATATTGTCCATCCAAACATGTGCAAGTCATTGGTTTGGAATTTATGTCAAACAGTTTAATGATAATCTGGATTGTACTTTTGTGTACGTAGAGACATACCAGATATCTGAAAGCAATTTACTTTGGCAAAAGTTATCCAGTAAACAGAGGCACGGGCACTACTGTCTGTGAATTTATTCCATTTTTGATTAATAACTTGAGACCACAATAAATATATATTGTTATTTTGAGCTAGACATTGCAGTTTTATTTTAATGATCAGTCTAAAGAAATCTAAGCACCAGCCTAAATTCATCATATGAACTTGTACTATATATCACGTTACACTGAAAAGGTAACACACACATTGAAACAAAGGAAAATCCCACAACTGAAAACTCAAATCTGCCAACACAAAACCAATGTATAAATGCAATTTGAGAGTTTGTGTTTTGACAGAATTAAAAAAAAAAGTAATTAAATTAGCCTGTACGAATATAATGGTACCCCAAACTTAATATTTTCTAACTTCTATCACTGCACAGATAAAATTAAATCTGTAAGGCTCACTAAGACCACTTTATTTGTTAACAATTATTTTATCCTACTCCTCATAAACAAACTACTTCAATTGTCTAAGTTTTGAAGGATGCCTTCCACTCATGGCATGTCTTAGTTTCTTTCATCTATCTTCAATTGGATTTAGATCAGGGTTCATAAAAGACCACTTCAAACTATTTTGCTCTTCATGGCTTTTTGGTGTTTGTTTTGGGTCATTATTTGATTAGACATTGATTAGACAAAATGTACATTTTGCTGCAAAATGCCTTGATAGTCATTTTAGATTTAAGACACCTGTGCCAGATGCAGCAAAGCATCGCTAGAACATAATGCAACCTTATTCAAGTTTCACAGTATGTACAGTGTTTGTCTTCGTTTGTTTCATTTGTGTCTTTGAACATAGAGTTGATGTGCTAAAAAGAGCCATTTTTTTCTCATCTAAAAAATCCTCTCAGAAGTTTGTGTCAGTATGCACTTTGGCAAAATTCTGTCTCACATTTTTATGAGTGGCTTTCAACAGTGGTGTTCACCTTGGTTGTCGTCTATTAAGCCAACTTTATCTCAAAGAATGATGAATGGTGCAATTTGACACTTACTTTACCTTAACCTTGGCATTTACCTTTTATTTTTCATTGGATATGCTTATTGGTTACTATTTGTACCATTTTTTTTTTCGTCATCAAAATTTCCTCTTGTGATCACGTACAGGGAGGAATTTTGTCCACACACATAGTTCCAGTCCTCTAATACACCTACTGTCCATCTTATCAGTTTCACTTACTTTAATGACGGACTTCTTAGTCCTACAATTACAGATTGTAGTCCATCTGTTTGTCGACTACAATACATACTTTGTCCCCTTTATTCTGTTCTCTAATGGTATATCAATCAAGAGGCATTTTATCAGCAGACTATTGTTTAACCTGCAGTTGACTTGAGTTAGCATTGTGCATCTGAATGACGTTAAGATAAAATGCTTAATGTCTCTCAGTTTATTCATCATTTCACTTTCTTTATATTCAGAGAATGTCTAATGAGCACAGTTCAGGTTTAATAACTGACAAGATGATGGCATGTTTTAGGTTTATGTTTTAAAGTTTTTATCCGAGTGATTTCATTATGTAGAGGGAAAATGAAGACTTACTTAACCATCACAGATGATCAAATCCTTCAAGGTAAACATTTTATACAAAGCAAATTACAAGTATGTGTACACTGAAATATTAATAAACTTCAAAAAGTAAAAGCAGTTAATCAAAAAAAAAGCAAAATTATCAAAAAAGAATTTAATAAACTAGAGACCCAAACTTTAAATACTTTTTAAACCACCATTTACCCTGATTCACTGTAACCATTAATATATATATTACTATTATAATAATATTATTATTAAAAAACCCTCATTGTCTCCTAGTTACTCATCTCTTTTATATTGGGTCCTATTAAATTACGTTTCCGGACTTTGTGTAGTAGTTTAGTTAATGAGCTTTGATATAACAATAAATTTGTGACATCATTGTTTGTTACAGCCACAATTTTGTCTGTTTTAAAAATGTCTATCCAGAACATTCTTTTATCTCACTGGAGGGCATTTAATGGTCATAACGCTAATATTGCTACATGCAAGCTAATTCTACTAATTATCCTTTTAATGTACTAATATCACCGACATAGATTTTTTTTTTTTTTTTTGGACACAAATTTTGCTTACTGATTTCTAGCAGATACACAGTAGCATTAAATTTCATATAGCATTTTTCTATTATAACTACACTGTGTGCACAATCCCAAACCTTATAAATATTACTGCTAACTGGATCTAAGCATAGTCTTTCAAAGGGATACAAAACTCTTGAAATTGCTAAGGTATCGGTAATCACAGAACCATTAGAAATGAGTGTGGAGAAGTACAATTGTTCAGTTTTTAGAGATATGGCTAATGTAAAGGCGACTGAAGCCAAACCACCACTAATAAAATCTCAATGTTTTTAACCATTGTTGTAAAGCAAGTTTTAAAAAGTACTTGATTTTTGAGACTTGAGAGAACACAAGCCTGGTATGTTAAGGAATAACAAGCTAAAAAGCAGTATTAAAAATCCTAATTTATCACATCTAATAAATCCTCTTTGGTTTAAATGTCTATATTCCCCTCCCCATCCATTTTTATTACATAAATACAGCAAGCAACTGTGTAAGATGTGTCTAGAGTTGTTCTATGAAAAAACTGAATGCCTCAATATTACAATCAGAGATAGGAAGATAATTTTATCACTTAGCAATGATGAAAGATATGGAGTAAGTACTTGTACCACAGTTAGTTTCAAGCACTAGGGAGCAGTCATGACTAGAGCGAGGGAGTGAACATTCATGTAACTTGGGAAAACAGAGTGTAGGTAAGGAAGATCAGATTCAGATACTGTCCTGTAGGCTAGTGTATTGTATTAAATATGGGCAAATACTTGAAGAAATGGAAAGATGTGTGTTTTTGTGCAGTAATGATAGATGGAAACATCATCATATTTATCTGCTCTCTGCAAACATTTCAGAATATTTGCACATGATCTAAATTAAAAATCACGTTGACTTTGACTAAAGGGGGGAATTTTGCAATAACTACTAACCAACTAATAATAAAATAGGTGTAATTATATATTTTCATTATTATTTTAAGCTTTAGTATTTTTATTACTATTACTTCTATCACTACAACTATTGCTACTACTACAGTGGTTAAGGAGCTGTTGGGAGCAAAAAGTCCCCCTTTAACCACATAAGAACCCTTCAGTAAGACGGTTTGCTGAATAAGAACGTTTTATTCCATATTTAGAAGTGGAAGCTTAAATAAAATGATGTATGTTGCCCTGACTGCAGTAAACGTTTCTATTAGCTGTACATTTAAGCTCTGGATGTCATGACAACAGGGTAAACAATTTTAGTGATACCATCTGAACAGCACCTCACTTTTTCCTTCCCTCAGTTTCCCTTCTCTCCCTCCGTTATTTACAGATGTTAACAGTGCAGATTTTTCCCTCAGCGGGACCTGACACCAGAATTTGACGCAGGATGGCCTAAATCAGGCCCAGTGGAATCGATAACACCGCTTTAGCAAGCGTGGAAGATGTGTGGAACATAATGCCGCTTTCGTACAGGAGAACCACAAAACACTCACCTGATAGGCTCGATTGATTTGAGACGCAGCCCATGCTGCATACTTCACATTGTCCTTCTTAACTTTGGCGCTGACTTTGGAGTTTGCAGCTATATGACTCGCCGACTGGTTGGAAAACACACACACACAAGTATAAATAAATGAAATTAAATTGTAAATATTAATCAGATTAATACAGAGACACATGTTTAACAGAGTAAGCTAAACTCAGATCAGCAGAGAATTACTAAGTTTCTATGCTGCTGCATTAGTCCAAGTGATCACAGTTTAACAAAGCTTTCACAAAAAATGGACATGTCAACATAAGTGTTGTAGAACATCTACACTCTTTAAATGTGCCCTCACAAAAAATGGTTCAGACATGGCTTTAGATATACAATAACGAGTATAAGGTGTTGCCTTCTCAAAAGTTGGACAAACAAGTCCTATTTACAAATCTGTAGCTTTTGAAACTGTAGGCAGTTTGATTTATTTAGTACAGAAATGTTTTTCAAATTCTGTTCCACAGAGCTAGGTTTTGCTGAACTATTACTGTATTGCACTTACTGTAACTTTACCTTCAACGCAAAAAAAAGTGCCAGTGAACTCAACTGACCTTCCAAAACTATGAATGTGCTGTCCTGAATAATGTTCATTATTGAGTTCCTTTTATCAAGGACAAACCAGTGCAGTTCTAAACCATGTATGAAAAAAATGTAAAGACACCTGAAGGAATCTACAGGGAGAAAATTTCTCAAGTAAAGAATTACTTGTACATGTGCTTTATTTATCTCTTGCTTATTCAATTATTTACAATAAAGCACAAATATGTGAACCCACCAATGATAACAGTAAGAGTAAGCTGGTAGATGGTAGATTTTTTTTAACAATAAAGACAGGTTTTGAAGTCATTCTGCTGAGAACAAAAGCAAGTTAGTCAGACCAGAAATATTTACAAAGCACTTCAGTTTCTGCTTCATACATACCTGCAGCGCACATTAATAGCATATTTAAGCCAGTGGCAGTGGGAGTCTGTGAAACAAGCATGCAGAGGTGTGTAGGTGCGTGCTTGTGAGTGTTTAGAAGAACATTACATCCTTGTGTGGGGTTCCCCAACCACACTGGTGCCTCCCTTTTCTCTCAGCTGTCTATTTGTGTTCCTATGTCAAGAATCACTTAGAAATGATGCACTGGTGTTAATGAATGACGTCCTGTTTAAATAAATAGGCAGATGAAAGCCTGTTCTAGGTGCAAACACTAGCCCGAGCCAAGCAGCTGGTCCACGTAAGGCATAGCAGCGGCGGTCCCATGCTTTTATCACACGTTTATTTATCATGGGTTTAAACAGAAAATGGCTTCTGAAGATGTGGGTAGGGTTACACTTCAGGACTGATTACACACTTAACATGAGCACAAGGCCTGAGACAGCTATGCAGAAGTCCTGAAATATTTCGATACAGCCAGGAGGAAACAAACAGCAAGTGTTTTCTTTTGAGTGTGGGTCATGACTCACCATGTAAAGACCATACAGAGCCCTCATATTCCTGTTGTTTAGCTTAAGCGCCTGCGCAAAGTACTTCCTGGCCAGATCCAGATTCTCCAGTCCACCCTGAGTGTATTTTACCTGCAAGACACATCCAAGCAGAACTATTATTATTAGAAATATTTTATTTAAGCAACATAAATATACTTATAATTTATATTTGATACAGATTTTTTTTTTTTTTTACAAAATGTAACCGACAAAATAAAATAAACTGACAGTATTTGTAGGTTTACACATGGCAAGCACAAATAATTATAGAAATTACCGAATACTAACGTTTGTTAAAAAATGAAATATAAGATTAAGACAAACAAAAAACAGCATTGTAATGTCAATGTGCATTTGATTTAAAATTATTAGAATTAAAATTATTCTGATATGACGCATCAAAGAAGTTGAAATCTCCAGTAAATGAACATTTGCAGACGTATCTAAAAACAGAAGTTTATTTATTTATACACTCTCGAGAACTAACCAGAGCTGTGATTTACTCAAACATTTTATGTTTTAAATAAGTTCTCAATAGACTTTTTACTCTCAAAGGTAAACAAATACCTGTTAGATTTCAATATATAAAACTACTGACTCACATTCTTTTTGCAATTGGATTTAAATGTATCTTGTCTAAACACTGGTGGAAATTCTAACACAATGCATCCTGACTGACCATTTACAGAATCTGACCCCATTTACCCAAACTATTTACAACAAAAACTAGTATTAGCCATGTAAAGTTTAATACATGAAAGCTGTATGAAAGTTTTGTGAAGCAAGAAATGTAGTTTAGTTTAATTTGTTAAGGACTGCACATCACTGAAAGCAAATGATATCAATAATATAAATAATATTTAATGATTCCTTGGTGAATATTTTGATACAAGTGGAAAAAATAAACTAATGTATATAAACTAAATAAAATGGGTGTTATAGAAATAGATAAATGAGGTTACAAGGTTACAAGCTTACAAGTTATAACATCAAATAACGTAGCATGTCAGTTGCAGACAACACAACAAACAGTATCTTATTGATATGCTAATTGAGGACAATCCAACTGACAGACATCCGTTGAAATAAAGGGTAGTGTGAATTACGCTACCTCTGCATACTGCTCGCAGTACAGGTGATTGTGGGGGTTGGTCATCATCAGTTCCTCCAGGCAGAAAGCTGCTTTTGCATAACTAAACAAGCAGAGCATAAAAACAAAAATCATACAGGACACCTGGGTAGAGTCCATAGAAAAATGTGCTTCTGTACACTGGCCTGGTCCTGCTGACAGCCAGAGAACAGGCTGCCCAGGATTTTTCTTTTATCAGCTTTTATGAGGCCTGATGGAAATGCGTGTGTGAACATCCATATGGTGAAATGATGGATGTAGCTTTTCTGTAGCACTGGCAATTCTAGTGTTCTCTTCTCTAGGGAAACTGATTATGTTGGAAGAGAGTAAGAGAGGGAGCGAGAGAGATCTAACACATATGTAGGGCTACACATAGCATCTGTTTGCCTTTTTCCTGTAGGCTTTATGTTCAGAATTAAGGTCAGTGCCAAACTACACACAGCATTGTCACTTTCTAATCTGCTTCACCTCTGACAGACTTCACTGTACAGGCACAGACATTACTTAGTACGTCCCTCACTCTTAAGACCAAGAAGCAAACAAATCTCATTCACAAGTCACAAGTACATTTTGTTGCCAGAGGTACTAGAGAAAAACATTTTGATTTCAGGGTTTGGACTGGAACCACAGTAGTTAACAATTCAGATAAGGCTTTTAAGATAGATTTAAAAAGACACGGCTTGAATGTGTTTACTGTGATGAAACATTTAGCATGCACAGAGCCCTGAATTTTCCAATTTTGATAAATCACCTCCGGGAGTCACACATCCATCAATCTTCTGTGATAAATCTTAAAATTTGGCAATTCCTATGTATTCCAAGTTCAAAATAGATGTTGGACAGTACTCTGTGTACGAATATTTTAATAAAAGACAAATATGACAAAAAAGTGCTAAGACAGTATATTACAACAGGTTCAACGTTGTTGATGTATAAAGCAGCCATCTTGAAAAATAGTCAATAGTCAAATGGTGACGTTTTATTAAACATAAAAATCAACCTTAGGCAGTTGTGTGTGTGTGTGTTTAGCAATGTGTGTGTGTTTCTGGTGTTTATAAATGTTATGCATGGTCTTTATAAATGTTATGCATGATTAGTTGAGGATTTTTTTAATTACTACGTAATATTTCAGAAATTCTGGGGAAACTATACATCTACTTAATCTATGAACAAATTTTTAGAATGAGTACAGCGTTAGAATATAATTTCTGTTTTTTTTCCCCAGTTCAGCCCTTACAAAATGATACTTTTTATTTAGGTGAACATGACAAGGATTATTTGGTGGGAACTGGCGTTATTTCCTTTCATGAGATGAACAGTCCATCAGGCGATTTAAAGCATGTTTAACAAACTTCAAAAGATAGAAAAGTGGGCAGACGGTGAATGAGAACTAGGAAAGGGAGAGCATAAGTGAATAAAGAGTTGGGGATCAGGCCATTCGGAAGGTTGAAGGCTGCTTGCAATTACCACTTCCTTTCTATAAAGACTTTCAGATGTGAGGCTACAAGGGCTTCGGTTGCAAATGCACGAAGAGAAGGAACAAGGAATGAACAGATAGAGAGAAGTGTAAATACACAAAGAAGCATATAAACTGCGTGGTGACAAGTAAAAATTAAAAAAAGCAGGGAAAATAGGAATTGAAGGGGACAGGTTTAAATTTCTTTTTAAAAAGAGTAAAGGTATGGAAATACTTTAAAACGACATAAAAAAGAAAAAGAAAAAAAACAAGAAAAATATACATAAAATCATTAGTTTTCTTTGGGCTAGAAAAGTTATCAAAAATAACAAAACAGAATGAGATAGAATTGTTGCGGAATTACTAATTGGTAATTAAAAAAAAAGGCATAAAACAGCAAAATTCAATTTGGTTTCAATAATTAAGCTGCCAGATATTTAAATATATGAATCAATCAATTTTAAAAAAATAAATAAATAAAGCTTCTCTTTCTAATTTTTTTTTTCTCAATGAAAATATAAGGTAAACTAAATATCTTTGGTGTGAGGATATAATTCTTTGGAAAACACTACTACCACTTTCTGTCTCACATATTCTTTATTTATAAAACTACAGATATAATTTGTGGTGTATTGTTTTTTTCAGTTCTGCAGTGACACTGATGTGGTGAGAAGGTTTTAGTGCAGCAGTGCTGCCGTAATTTCAATGAAAACACTTCAGTGACACTGCTGGGAAAGGAATAATGCACCAACCTAATAATACCTGCTCTGTGGTGCAACTACTGGGGTCTGGACCATTACAGAACAGAGTAAAGAGGACGAACATAGCATGTACTTTAGTCCAGAAACAGATGGGCTACTGTCTGTAATTGAACTACAAAATCTGTCTTTAGTGAAACTAATAAAATAGACAATAAAAAAAGTGATGCGAAAAGGATGTCAAAACTTTTGACTGGTACTGGTACTATTTTCTCAACATGGAAAAAACTAATTGATTAATAGATTTTAAAAAAATAGCAATATTTTCAAATACAGAAATCAATTAATTTATAGTTCATAATTTTTTGGAGGAAAAGGTTGGGACACTAACAAAACTGAACTGTACTTAATATAATTTATTTAGAGGTCACACTAAACGCACCCAAATCATGCCTCTATGTACGTTGCTTTGCACGCTGGACTGTGTTCAGCCATGCTGGAATAGAACAGTGCCTTGCCCAAACTTCTCCCATAAAGTTGGAAGCATACATTAGACCAATAAGGTTGTCATTTCATAGTTGGCGCCATGTTAGTTTTAACTCATATTTGGCAGTCCAGGTCTAAGCACAATTGTCAAATGGTAAAAAAAAATAGAATGAAATAAATTCAAAAACATATACAGGGAAAACATCAGGTTCTGAGCATATTTACTTACCACATAGTATGACAGCAATGATTTCTGGGAAAAACCCACACATTTTTACAATTGAAAATTGTGCTTAGACTCAGCATTCCAATATTGGAAATAATGAGGTCCATGACATTAAGATTGAATGGTCTATTGTCCAAAATGCATGACTTGACACCTGTCACAATGAGAGTGAATGAAACACTTGCATTCAAAAAGGCATTTTTTTATTCACACAGTGCATGTTGGTTCTATATTTGTCGACCTGATGTAGACAAACATATGGTAGTAGACTCATGTTTTATGTACAAAACATAAATACACAAATGATGGTCTTGCATAGGAAGTTATATTACTCTTTACTACGCTAGTGTGCAGGAAAAGGCTTATGTTGCTTGGCCACAGTTCAGTTATACAGTTAATTTAAGAACCAAACAAATCATAATATGTTGTCTTTTATTGTTGCCTAATTAATGGTGCTTGTAAAACATATCTCTTCCACAAGCACTTGCTAAAAAATTTATAATCTAGAAGCCAGATTGGATAATGATTAGGTTTGATTTTACTACAGTGTAGCCGTTTTTTTTTTTAACTAGTGTCTTGTGTTATTCTCTCATTGGTTATTTGCTTTGGATAAAAGCATCTGCTAAATGTAATGTAAATGTAGACCCGTTATAGATAAACAATCACACATCCGAGGCCATACACTTCTATCAAATCTTTTTGGGTCACACTTATTTTGGAGTATGCTCCATATCTTTGAGGCCTGGATGAGCTTTTCTCCCATCAATTTGGTCTTTTGTTTCTTGTTTTAGTGCCTGGAACGAACATTGCATGCTACAATAATTAAAAGTAAACAATTGTGGCAATTTTTGGTTAGTTCTGCAACTCAGCTGGGATGATGTTTTGAAGTTTAGTCCATTCCTTTGTACAAAACAGCTTCTACTTTATGTCGATGGGTTTCAAAACCCTGTTTTATTGTATGTTCTTTGAAGAGGCAGATGACAGACACAGATTTTCTTTGGGAATTTGATGGTATAAAGCATTATTCATAATTCTATTAAGGATACATTTTCTTTGGGAATTTGATGGTATAAAGCATTATTCATAATTCTATTAAGGATAAACCATAGGTAAGTCAAGATGTAGGAAAACAGTCACAAACATAATACTACCACCAGGGTAGGGTTGTTTCAGGGTTGATTTGTGGTCTTCATGCCATCCATCCATTATCTTTCACTTTATCCTATATATCCTATATATAATTTTAATTATATATTTTTCTAAAAAAGAAAATAGATCAATGTCTTGAAATAATGTAGATGAGATAGAGAGGGGGGGGGTTCCCTATGCCCATCCAGGGGAGAACGTTTCGGACGCTAGGCAGATACACCCAGGACAGGACGCCAATCTATCCCTGGGCACACACTCACACAGACATACACACACACACACACACACACACACACACTCTATATGAGGCAATTTGGAGAACTCAATTGACTTGATCCATGTATTTGGACTGTGGGAGGAAACTGGAGAACCCGGAAGAAACCCACGCGGACACAGGGAGAACATGGAAACTCCACCCAGATGGGGATTCGAACCGGGAATCCCTAGTGCTGAGAGGCGAACGTGCTAACCACTAAGCAACCGTGCCGCTGTCTTCATGCCAGAGTGTAGAAATGTATTTTTCTTTCTTTAAAAATAACATTTCTGACATATAATAACTGTTCTGAAGATCATTACACTTTAATAGATGAATGTTCTTTAAATTAAATAGGGCACTCACTCATGTCTGATTGTCATCATTGTCAATGAAAAACACATGCCACAAATTATCTGCTTATCCTAATCACATACTTTTGCCATTCACGGTTAAAACAGGTAGTATGAACAGATATACTTATAATTATTTATCCGGAATTATTCCTGAATAAATAGATAAATTACCATGTCCAATATTTGTCTTAATTGTTTTTTTTGTTTTTGTTTTTTTTCTCTTCATCTTCATTTAAATCCTTCTTTACTTTTAGGTCAAATTTATAGAACAATATAGAAAACTCTAAATGGTTCACAAAAGGGTTTGTATTAGGTGGGAAAGTGGAAGATTATTTTTTCTTAAAAACCTGCCCTCACTGTCTTGCACTTTCTCCCTATTTCTTTGCAAAGAGGAAACCTTAGGTGATAAGAGATTACAGCCAGATTACGAGAAGGGGGAAAAAAGGTTAGGCAGTCAAAAATGGAGAGAGAAAAATAATTTAACAAAATTAATGGTGTAGTATTGGAAAGATAAGAAATGGTAATCCTTCAACCCACGAGGCAAATAAAGCACCGTACAAATCCAGCAGCTAACCAATATGCAGCCCCCTTACCAAGCTCAGGCATTCCTACAGCTGCTCCCTTTTAACCACGGCGATGGTCTGCCCACAAAATTCCCGCTCTCCTTCACGCATGAAGCAGGACAAAGAAAAGTAACACAAGTTTGATGTTTCTACACTCATTACATCTGCCAGCATGAACATCACTGCAGGGGGTTTGGTCCTGTGAGTAGAAGAGCTGCTTTACTCAGCAAATCTGTTTAACATCTTATTCCCTGTGACCAATACATTCAAAGTTTAGAACAGGCCTCCTAACCAATTCAGACATTTGTAAGGATCTTCCCCCGGAATGATCCAAAAATCCCAGATCGTCGCCAACACATAGCCTTAAGCACCAAGCCCCTGGAGCATAAGCTTAACTTCTAATACTGTCTGAACATTTTCGGTTGGCTTCTCATGTGATTACAAAAATGAGCTCATCTAAAATCCCTGTTCACAATGACATTGCCAGAGTGGGATGTTTTGCTCTTTATTAACTTATGCATAATAATAACATAATGACCTAATCACACTCACCATGTTTGGGAGCATATGATGATGTGCGTGAGAAATCTGAGATATCAGAGGTATCAAACATAATGGTTCATTTAAAGTTTAGAACCATGTAGTTCCTACCCTATAAACCACTTATGTATGTATAGAACATATTTCCTATGTCTTTTACGTTTTGAGAGATGAAACAATATGTGCACTAGATACTTATTGCAGGTTATGTTTGGACATATTTAATTGCAAAGTTAGGTAATTTAAAGAGAGTAGTATCTGCTTTGGTATAGTTCATCAGTTTACCCTATAACAGCAAACTCCGCCTGAGTGAATGGGTGTGGCAAAAATATGACATTAATATACCCCTCCCCACTTTGGAGGCTGGTCAATGAACTGCTAAAGGTCTACAGAAAAAAGACCAATTTTTTCACTCACTAGTATACAATACAGTTTATGTTTCAAATTGCCTGTTGGGGTCACTGTGGCAGCAGCAAAAGAAAGCCCCAGAGTCCAGCCAAAAATAACCTACCAGTTAAAATATACCTGTATCATCTTCAAAACTACAGATGGGTTAACTTGTCTGCCTTAAGATCTATCCATATCTACATAATAAAGCGAAATGTGAAAAGGTGAAAGCACATTACTCGTGTTCGTTAATGTAGAGTTCTGACAGTTCATGCCATGCTTCCTGGTCTCCAACAAACCTGCAAAAGACAGAAAAGCAGGGTAAAAAAGGGGTCTACATGACAAGCAAAGCTCTTTTTAATTAAAAACATGGAGGGGTGAAATGGAGAAGGATACAGGGTGCAAATCCTATAAATAAGGACTTACTGCTCCAGATATTCATTCAGAGTTCGGATGGCTTCAGCACTCTTCCCCTGTGCTCGCAGGATGGAGATTTTACGCTTCCTTGCTGCCTAGGGATGGATGTGGACATTATAGCACTCCAGAGTTTGAACAAAACAAAAAACAAAAGGGGATAGCAGAAAGTGCAACACTTCAAATTAATTTCCGGAAAAAAAAAAATTCCACATTAAAGGCTTTAAAACAGCACTTCAGATCATTTGAGGAAATTCGGAATATTTTGAATTCAGAAGGACTCATTGTTGAAACCACTGTTTTACATTAAAAAGTTGAACTGCAGTGATTAATTAAAGATCAAATCCACTCTGGATAAACAAAACTTACCAGTTGAGAAAAGTGTAACTACGATGTTCATCCAAATGCATTTTATTAATGACCTATCTGCACTAAAGTCTGACGGGATTCAGCAGGAGATGAAGCATAATGGCTTTATCAGGGAATGCTTGCAGAATCCCAATCACATATCACATTTAGGCTGGGCAGTGACTCATCCTGAAACGGGGAAATTAGCATGTTAATCTAACGCTGAGTCCAGCTTGCGTCCATAAGAGCTCCTGAATCAGCCCAAATTAATGTTCACTTTATTTATCTTTTTTAGGGGTAGACTCTCATCAATCTGAATCTTAAAATAGTATGTCTGCTTAAGGACTTTTCCAGGAGCCAATGTTTTTATTTCTATACTTACAAGTGCAGTTTTAACCAAAGTAGCATGAAGCCTTGCCACAACATTATTAATGAACTGCATTTGACAGTGCGGCTCTTTTTTTACTCCCACACTGCAGACCAAACCATGTATACTGATGAGTCACCGCCACAGTCATCAATTGCAAACTGCACCTATGCCATTCCAAAGACACTTATCCATCACCGAGAAAAAGGGCAGGCAAGCGCATGGGCATCGTAAGCAACTTTGTGCCATGTATTGTAATGATGAGCAGTAATGATGTACAAATACTTACTTCCAGAGAGGTGCATGATCTGAATTTAAATATTTAGTAAAACTTCTTTCTGATGAGGTTTTGTTTATCACATTTCTGAGCCAAAAATGTACCAATTTTAACCCATTCTACAGCTTAGTACAGTATCCAAAAGTAAATATCTCCAACAATGACCGCTTAATCTTTTGACAACAATGACTGCTTAATGTTTCATATATTCCCACTAACAGGTGTTTAAAATCAAGCAGCTAACCATGAATTTGCATTTTGGACAGCCATGTGTGCTGAACAGTTTGAGGAAGGCCCGTCTCCATCACAGCATAACTGCGTCTCAATGCACTACACAAGATCAAATAAGGCAAGTTATGGAAAGTTTTAGGCTCAACCCAAATGAAGGATTGTGAGTCAGACAAATGCCAATTTCGATAAATGAGTAAAATATTTAACGGACACGCTACAAAATCTTCAGTGACGTGGAAGCTAATACAACTTGAACCACTTTTGTAGCTGTAAATGGCCTAATATTGAATACAACTTGTAAACTCATTTATACTCATGTACATTTATTGTAGTGTTAGGAATACATGTATTAATTATACGCTTTTCATTAATTCAATAGGCAAAAAAATAAATAAATACTTTTCCAAAAATAAGGCAACATTTTGACTGCATTTGTTTAAAACACAGCTTTACAAATAATATATTACGCGTTGTCTTTATTTCAGTTTTAATAATATGGTTTTAGGTGAACAAATGCAATCACAACAGTGCTCATTTTTAGCAACTGGTAAGTAAACATGACTAAATCAGAAGGTTCATCAATAGGATGCTGCCAAGTTATGATCAATCAGTTAAAGATAAGGTTTACAAATAATGCTAAAGATTCTGTCCACAGTCACCATTTCCAGATTTTGTGATAATTATGTTGGTGAATTCAGCATTTAAATTGAGAGACTACACATTTTATCACTACGTACTTCATAATTAACTTGCTTCATGCACCAGACCACTTTTACAGCTTTTTTAACTCTCTCCGACAATCCTTTTATAAAACCATCTAGATACCATCGTGCCCTGTTGTGATCATTCATTTTCATTAAAGAACCACTCAGTCAAAGAATAATATTTGTAAATGCAAAGATGTACCTTTTTGTGCACTAATTTATTCAACCAGCTCATGAAATTATAATTAACAAGGAACTAGAAAAACAAATTACACAATTTAATAAATAAGTATGCATATAGAAGGTCCTAATTGAGTGATGTAGATAAATGTTTATTTTAATTATAAAAATATTGGTTACATCCATTTCCATTTTCTTAAACAATACTTTTAAGGAGGAGTAGAACTGAACAATTAGAAATTTCAACTTATACCCGTTTCATATAAAACCATCCTAAAGCGACCACAAAATTGTTTATCATCAGGAATTAAGGATTCTGATGAACTTACAAATGCGGTGCTGCATTTGGCCTATAACTTGTATGTAACCAAACTGCGGTTTTGTAGTTCAATCAAATATTTTTGTCTAATAATTTATAAAAACAGTTAATTTAACTCTATTAGACAAAGCCAGAACAGCAAGAAGCCAAGCTGAGTAAAGACGAGGCAAAGGCGAAAGATTTATTAGAAAACAAAATCTTCCCAACCAGAGTCAGTGACATCCATCAAGTTTAGTGCTTTATAATAGCTATGTGGGTGAGAAGCTCCCACACATGATTGGACAAGCATCGAGCTGTAGTTCAGCAGAGAGCATCTGCATGTCACATAAAACCCATGATTACAAGCACTGTTGTTCTGCAGAATCATTGTGTCTAATGGTCTGAGACTCGTCACTGACCTCAAAAGCATTTACAAGGCCATGCCATGGTTTTTTGGACCAAATGCATTAGAATGAACTGGAATTCAATAAACATCTGGAATTCCGGTCTAAAATAAACTGCCAATTAAGTTCTATTAAACTGTAAATAAGGGCAAGGCTGAAAGAAGAAACTGAGCAAGTTCTTAGGCATGTAGGACAGTGAATGAAAAGACTATATAAGTAAATAATTAAATAAATAAAAATTTTAATAAAAAAAAAATCCCACATCATTGCTGTAGGTACTGGAACAATAAGTGTTTAAAAATTTTTAGGCATGATGATGCCACATTTTTGTTGATTCAACAATTTTGGTTAATGGGTAGCACAATTATTCTACAGCCTACAATTACAACAGCTGGGTTTCCAACATGAGCTCGGTATTTTGGGCCGAAGTCTCACACCAATTTTCCAGAAATTTCCTGGCTCATCCTTTTCCTGTTCCCACTTGCTGATGAGAAAATAGTGATAGATAATTCTTAACCAGCAAATAAAGACAGGTAGCTAAAATGATGTCATGCACTCCCATGCCACCACAACAGCATCTGCCAACCAGCCAGGGGAAAAAAGTGAGAAGGAAAGAAAGGGAAGAGGAAAAAGGAGGGGAAAAAAAAAAAAAAAAACAACATATGGTCTAGTTGACATCACGGAACCTCTTGGTTATGTTTCCACTCCTGCCCCAGGTCTGACGACATGGAATATGATGGAAGGTGGTGGGAAACAGGCTGATCCTGTCAGATAAAACTGGGCTGGCCCTGAATTGGTCAGCAAGCTTCACAAAGCACCTGTCTATTAATACCTTGTTCCAATAGGTGGGTGAACACCAGTCAGCTGGTGTGACAGACTCAGCAAACGGAAATAAATATCTTATCTTAGACAATGCTGATAAAACTAACAGCTTCTTAAATGGAACATTTCTCCATGAACTGGGTATAAAGGGGATGTAGCAAACAATAAAGTTATAAAATGGCTAAAGAAATAACTGCCACAGATTAGGTTATTAAGATTATTAATTATTGTATTAATGTATTTAAAAAATGTCATTACATTTTGAGTAATGAATGATGATTTTTTTACTACATTAAGAAAAGAGCATCATGAAGAAGAGAATCAGCCAACAGTGTCTCTGGTCTGTTCAGGTCTTGGATCAAGCAAAAAATGGACAGTAATGGTATTAGAAAATTGTCCACCATTCTACTGAACCAGAAAAAACTAGAATTTAAAGAAAATGTGATGTAATGCAGTGGTAAACAGGCTTCTGTGTAAATCTTTTTTCAGTGTTAGAAATAAAATTTTGAAGCAGGTTGTGGTTGCTTAGATAACAGTTCCATGAGGTTTGGCCTTTAGAACTGGGTGTATTAAACCCTTGTGGGTGGATGCTGCTTTGTTGACATGTAATATAGCCAGTAGGATTTTTGGTATAGGTAATGGAATTTGATTATCCAGAGCCAAGACCAAGAAACAGAAAAACTGGCTTATGGTACTGTCTGATAATTGCTATAAGACACCACCCACAGTCAGGTCCTAATATTATTTATATTTATATATATATATATATATATATATATATATATATATATATATATATATATATATATACCCCCCCCCCCCCCCCCCCCCCCCCCCCCCCCCCCCCCCCCCCCCCCCCCCCCCCCCCCCCCCCCCCCCCCCCCCCCCCCCCCCCCCCCCCCCCCCCCCCGCCGGAGCAATAGGATGTTTCTAATCCAAAAAAAAAAAATTTGAGTAAAATAAATATTAATGGTAATGATGTAATGAATATGGGTCCAACTCAAGAACTTTTCTAGTAAGACATAGTTGATGGCGGCTTATATTTGTTGCATGGGAGAACAGTGATAAGCAGGGTAATGACTGCATCAGTACACAAGGGTTTATTGACTTTTTCAGTGAAGTCTATACGGGTTAGGACGGGACTGATTGCCTTGTGAGGAATCTGACACTTAAATTTGCACATTTTACCATGTAAGAAAATGTTCCTTATGTGTGTTGAGGTTCAACAGTTATGGGCCAAAAAAAAAAAACAAGCTGCCAATTTCTTTAGAAAAATTTTCAAAATATTTGTTTTCACATACTCTCTCCTTCTTATGGAACCAATTATTAGCAGGTACACGTTGTCGGATGATGCATGGCAGAACAGTGTGTTAGTGACAGACTGGCAAAACACAGCACAGATTGAATTGCAATGCAGGATTGGAATGAAGCTAGCAAAAATCTAAAAAAAAGACAAAAATGGATGATGTGTGACACCAGGCATACACTCAGCAACACGGTGTTAAATGATTGGATGAAAATCCAGAATAATTTCCAAATGCACAGTAGTTTGTGACCACACCTGAGAAGTGTGACAGCTTTACAGTCGGAACGAATCTGGCTCATTCTTCTCTCTGTGGTGTAATAATAACCAATGCTAGCTCTTAATGTTCCAAAACTGTTATACAAATGAGCAGAATGTGTCAATAATTTCATAAAGAAGAGTTCACAACATACCATGTCACAAGTCAAAAACACAATGATCTCATGTTTCTGTTGTGTGTGCAAATTGTAAAATTTCAGTGTATTCCTTGTCATTGCTGTCTTTTTCTCTTTGAGAAATGATGTGCATGACTCATTTCAAACCCATTCTAAGGACTGATGCTATTCGTCATCCTGTAAGGGTTAATTTCACAACAATGACTAAATTACTTTATACTATTCATTATTTATAACAATGCTTTCCTCTGCTTTTTTTACATTTACTCTCAATTTATAACAGGAAAGTACATGATATAATAAAAAAAAGATTCTCTCACTGTTATACAGGGTGTCAATGCTTCACTTACTGTATTAGTGGGATCATCCTGTAGTATTGAATCATAGAGTTTGTTGGCATCATCATATCTACAGAAAACACAGACAGTGTTATTAACCAACAAAATAATTCATACTGTTTAAATGAACCATTCAGCTTGTAAAATATTAAGCGGATGCTTTACACTGATTAAAATATTGTGGCTGATCATGTTATATTGGTTTTGGGCAATATTTTATTAGAGATTTAGAACTTATATTTGACATTAGTAACCATATATGGTTGGTGTTTTATTTTATGGATTTGGTCTTTTACATAAGCATAATTGTCATTTCTGGTATTTTCATACATATAAATGATTGGGTAATGTATTCACATTTGTGAATTATGATTTATTTTATTAATATTGAAAACTGCCATTAAGCAGGGGTGGTCCAGACTTTTCTTTAGTTCAAGGGTATAAATATTTGAGGCTTCATTAATTAATAGTCTTTAATGTCATATATTTACATTGACAATGTCTTTTGTCTCTTGTTTTTTCTTGTGAAACTCTTTTTTGAATTTGAATTTTATTTCATAGCCCAGAACAAAGCAGCAATTTTTTTAAAAAGGTGAAAAAAAACATGGCTATTTTTACAGTTAAAAATTTGGACAGTGTGGTCTAAATTTGTATTTAGCCAAAAGACAACACTTTTTACTGCAATTACAGCTGCAAGTCTTATCTGGTTTGTCTCGGTCAGCATTGCACAACTAGAGGCTAGGTTGGATGTTGTGAGTCTATAAACACTAATTTGCAGCCCTTCCACATATTTCCAATGGAGTTTAGGTATGGACTTTGACTGAACCATTCTAACACATGAATATGCGTTGTCTTGCTTTGATTGCATCTCTGGCTGTATGTTTAAGGTCAGTGCCCTGCTGAAAAGTGAACCTCTGCCCAAGTCTGACATCTTTTATTGTCCCCTACAAGGTTGCCCTGTATTTTGCCCCATCATCATTCCATTAACTATGACCATCTTTCTTTCTCACAGCATGATGCTGCCACCACCACGTTTCTTGGTGGGAATGGTGTGTTCAGGGAGATTTAGTTTTAGTTTTCCACCACATACAGAATTTTGTATCTAGGCCAAAATTGTTAACTTTGGTCTAACCTGATCAGAGCACCTTCTTGGCTGTGTACCCTAAAATATAATCGTGGCAGACTACAAAGAATAAACTTCTTATGGCTTGAATTACAGCTTATATTCTTCTTTATTAGCTTTCTAAAAGGTCAGCATTGTAGAGTACACCACTATCAGTTGTTCTGTGAACAGATCCTTCCTACTGAGTTGTGGATCTATGTAGCTCCTTCAGAGTGACCATGAGTTTCTTGGCAGCTTTTCTAATTAGTGCTCTTCTTGCCTGGGCTGTCAGCTTATATGGACGACCATATTTTGGCAGGACTGCAGTTCTTCCATACTCCTTTCATTTTTAGATGAATGAATGATTGAACAGTGCTGTTTGAAATTGGAATTTTTATAGTCTAAAATATAAAAATTGCTACACTGCTCCACAAGATTATCCCTGACCTGTCTGGTATACTCCTTGGTTTCCCATGAGGCCCTCACAAAAATACTAATAATACATGACAAACAGGTGGACTCTAATAATTAAGTGACTTCTGAAGGTAATCGCACATACTGGATTTTATTTGGGGCATCATAGCACGGGGGATTGAATACAAATGCATAATTACTTGCTACATTGTGTTGACCCATCATATAAGATTTTGGGTTCAGAGTAACTGCCACAGAGTTTAAATTGATACAAACTACAGCTCTGCTTTAAGCATGCACTTGAAGAAAAATAAAAAAAAAGAAAAGAAAATAACTCCATGTGATTAGACACATTGAGCACTTAGTAATTATCCAAAACTGTTTCATTTTTTTTATTAAGAAAACTAAACTTCCAAGAAATCTTACAATGCAAATGTCTGTGTGTATGTGTATATTGATTATCTTGTAAGCTTTTACACCTGTCAAAGAAAAACTGATACTCTGGAATCTGATCTGACTAAATAAGGTAGAAAATTAAAAACATTGTGATGAAGGTGGTACCACCATGTAAAACTTTTTTTTTGTTTTGTTTACTTTTCTCTCTCTTTAGACCATGCGACACATGCAGTTGTGCAGATAAACAGCTGAATTTCTTTATTTTAAAATCACATAGTGCACTATGTTCCTGGACAGTCAAGAAGCGGATTAACACAGTCACATCATAAAGCTTCCCTTATTTAGGCATTGGAGAGTTTATTAAGTGGACAGCTCATAGACCATTTTCCCAGCTGGAATAGATTTGAACTACGCGGTCATGAAGGTAATTTCGCATCTCTAATTCACATACAGGCATGTGTCTGGATCGTCAAATAAAACTAATGTCTCAGAGGATACTCAACCAAACATGTGGAGCTATGAAACCCAGCCCCCACCCAGTCTTGTCAGAATTCAAAACCAGGACCTTGTGCTTAGAGGTGAGAGTGCTAACAATTACGTCTCTCTTTAAATCCTATCGTATATAGCGATAGTATTTAGATTTTTAATGGCAGTTAATTTAACCAAATCTATTCTTTCTCGGTTATGTCTAATTTAAGAATAGGCAGGCGGACACAGCAATCACATGCAAAAAGAAAAAAATTATTTGTAAATGTAAAATTTTTGTAACATTTTTCAGTAATATGATTATAAAATGGTCACTGACGGACATTTTTACATGTTAAAGGTTTTATAGAAATATAACCATTATGCAGAATTACCAGACAAACAGTAAATCTACTCTTAGGGTGAGAACAGTAATTTGTGCTAAACAATATTAAAATTGAAGCATTGACCTTTGTTCATCCTTGAGCAACATCCTTGAATGACTTCCAAGCAATTTTCCCAGGTCCCATAAACAGCTCTTCATTCTTTTTATCATTCATGATGCACCAGATTTGTAGACCAAACAAACAATACCTTCTATTATCTTGGCCTCAGATATTCAAATAACAAAAACTCTCTACCTCCCTGTTCAACGCATTTTTTAAAAAGTGGAGGCAAAAAAAAATTCTTGTTGAGTAGACAATTGCCATGCATCTGCTGACAAATTGAGCAAAAAAATTACTCAATAAATATGATGATTTTCTTAATTATCAGCTAAAATACACCCAAAAGTGTCACAAAATATCTGCTGACACACATTTTTGAAAAGTCTTTTCAGCAGCAAAAAAAATGTATATGTAGGTTCTGTTTAAACACAACATTATTCATCAAATACTGACAATTTGCCTTTATATTCACCTTAAACAGTCCAAATAAGACCCAAACATTTATTTATATTAGATTCTGTGATGTGCAATAAAGCCAAAAAGTTTCTATATTACCATACAAGTCTTGGTCCAAGTTCTCCTTTTGCTCTTAATTTACATTTGAAGTTCAAAAAAGTCAGCAGTTCTAAGAAGTGGATTTAGAGTAAGAGGTGGTCTTTCATTACTCATTATTCACTTTTAAAAGAAAGCATCCCTGGCATCTTGATTAGAACCTGGTTTTGTCCCTAGCTGCCAACAGAAGCGCCTCTGGTTCTTATTACGAATGAACCCTTCAGTGACCAAGCCTAGAGTTCACATCTACTTCATTACAGCTTTCCAGTGTGGCTAATATGGCAGCATGACAGCACACCCCACACCATTTATTCATGCAGGATAGAGCCATGTTTTCTTTCTTACTGTGTGCGTGTGTATGTGTGTGTAAGTGTTTGTTCGGGCAGTGTGCCTGATAGTAATTAGACACAAATTTGCAGTTTATTTTTTCTAACAGTGCAGAAGTAATCACTCTCATTTATGGCCTGAAAGATAAACAAGTCAATATGGTGCACAGATTTCAGCTGGTGACTTGTGAAATACAAGCATATTAACATTGATTCTTATTGGTTTCTGTTTGTTTAAATAGAGATGAATGGTGAAAACATGAGCTGACGGCAGGCTGGACAATACAAGTAAGACAGAAATGGATCATGTGCAAAAAAACAATGTAGAAAAAGAGGGATTTCCAGCAATAATAGCAGGATCATCTACTTATTATCTTTAAGTAGATAAAAGCACTTGCACAGGTCAAGCTAAACCAATTATTTTTATTTCTACCTGAAAGCGAAATAATGGTGAGCCACCTGCATGTTTACATATTTATTGCAAACTGCACAAATTCTTGCATTTTGCACCTTAATCTGTTTATATCTGTACTGCTATAAAAACTCTAAATTGCTAACTATATATTTCCACCTTTTACTCCTCTCTATTCTGGAAAAGTGGGAAAAATCCACAAATTTAGATTCAAACAACGTTTTGTAAAGAAAACTTATTGCAGTTGAAGACAAAAGTTAGAATTTATTCATTTTGTTGTGGACAAAATTTTTTTTTACATCATCCAAATATATTGCATATATGCAGAATTTACCAAAAATTAAAAAGGAGTTTTTAGTACTGTAGAAGTGTCAATTAATGTGTCATAACATCACAGCCTGGTGCCTCTTTCATCAATCTCAGTCAATAAAGCACAAACAAATTGCACTAACGAACAAAAATAATTATTAAAAAACATGCCTCTTAAAAAATTATTTTTTTGATTCATTTAGTCCCATAGCCACATATATAAAAATAAATCAATAAAAAAATCAAGGAACTAGGCATGCATAATGGCCAACTGCATGCTTCCAAGTTTGTGGGCACTGTTAATAGAAGATCTTACTTATGCTTATCTGATATTATGGACAAACATTTTCACAGACACAGTAAAAAAAAAAAACTTTACAGTACAGTACAAAACATAGGGGAAGGGGGCAAAATAAAATGTCAAAGGTCCCTGTCCCACAGCATTTGTCCCTATAGTATATAAACGCTAGAACTGATAAGTTGATTAAATCTAAAAGACTGTGCTACCTGCAGATAAAATACTTTGAGACTCCAAGCAGATCATTTCTTTTACTTTCTTGATGAAAAATTTACTGAAATTTGTTTATTTAAATGTTTATAGGGCGGCACGGTGGCTTAGTGGTTAGCACGTTCGCCTCTCAGCACTAGGGATTCCTGGTTCGAATCCCCATCTGGGTGGAGTTTCCATGTTTTCCCTGTGTCTGCGTGGGTTTCCTCCGGGTTCTCCGGTTTCCTCCCACAGTCCAAAAACATGGATCAAGTCAACTGAGTTCTCCAAATTGCCCCATATAGTGCGTGTATGTGTTTGTGTGCGTGTCTGTGTAAGTGTGTGCCCAGCGATAGATTGGCACCCCGTCCTGGGTGTATCTGCCCAGCGCCCGAAACATTCTCCCCTGGATGGGCATGGGGAAACCCCCGTGACCCTAATATAGGACAAAGCGGAAAATAATGAATGGTTGAATAAATGTTTATATTAGAGTCATATCATTTATTAAAAAAAAAAAAATCTGACCTTTCTAGTGCCTCTAGGCGCATGCCTGCTAATCGGGTCACTCTATGACTATCTGGAAACTGCCTCTTCAGCTCCTGCAAACAGCTCTGCACAAAACAAAACACAAAAATCACAGCCATGTAAAATTTGTGACATCTAACAGGCAAAAATGTATTACATTAAAAATTTTAAAAAAGCCTTCACAGCCAGCAACAAAAATATACCAAGCCACTAATTAAGCAGACAACACAAAACACAGCTTCATTGAAAGCATTCTCAGTGATGATAATTTGCTTTCCAAACTGTATACTGAGCTCATGGACATCAAAAAAAGCATGTAAAATTTTTTATGTTAGAGCAGCGAAGCATGAGTGGTGGCTTGCACTAATCAGATAAAGGACAATTAAACTTACCCAGGCCAAGTCATCCCGACTACAGTCCAACGCTGCGATCATCACCTGCTCATAAATTATCCAAACTGGAAGTAGAGAAAGAACAGTCATCAGTGTGACAAGCCAAAAAGCATAGTGGTTGACCATATATACAAGAAACCCACCCATTTATTAAGTTACTATTGCTGCCATTGTTAAAACATTGAAAAATCAATCTATGATATACTATATAACGCTGGGTAAAAGCAAGTGTTAACAGGGTTTATGAAGGATAATAATGATTCAATTTTTTCCAATATACTTTGTTCTCAGAGCAGCTTAAAACTTTCCTTGATGGCCACATTCAGTTTTAGATATGCAATTAGTCACTTAGAAAAGATTATAGTTGTTTTATAGAGTTTTAGCACTAGTTAAAACATTCATTAGGCTTAAATTTAGCTTAAAGTTTCTTATTACGAACAGTGTTATGTCTCATTATTTAATAATGCCTGACATTTTGTCAAAACTAAAACAGCCTTTCCAAATTTTGACAGAACAGGCATAATTTTATTTTATTTTTTTAAATAAGAGCCAGTTCACTAGTGCTTAACAGAAAATAGTGGACAATAATCAATGACATTTACTAAGATTCTGTATACAAGTGTAATTTTGAAGTACTGGTATTTACAATTGATAATTATTAACACTTCCATTACAATTATTCATTTTGTTATGGACAAAAAAAAAAATATTTTTACATCATCCAAATATATTGCATATATGCAGAATTCAACAAAAATTAAAAAGGAGAGGAGTTTTTAGTACTTTAGAAGTGTCAATTAATGTGTCATAACATCACAGCCTGGTGCCTCTTTCATCAATCTCAGTCAATAAAGCACAAACAAATTGCACTAACGAACAAAAATAATTATTAAAAAACATGCCTCTTAAAGATTTATTTTTAAAAAGAAAATGGAGGAAAGGTTCAAAAATTGAAAGGCAATAAAATATGAATGAATTCATCAATATATTGCTCAGTAAACATATTTTTGATGGGGTTGTTTATATGAAATCAGTTCCATACACATTCACATACAAATAAGTGTTTAAATTGAGTTATATTTATTAAAGCGGAATGACGCAAAGAAAAAGTATTGAAGATGCTCTCAAAAATGTAATCAATATTCAGTAGAAATCCTTTCTTGATAAACAGCTTCTCATTCAGTAATGACAAATTAGTTGAATGCATAACTAAGATGTGATTTTGGCCCATTCTTCCATACAGCTCACATAATTTTGCCATTCACAAAACAAATTGCATCTTCCTTTAAAAAAATGAATGGTCAAGTCCAATATGTTTGTTTTCTTGGTTAATTTCATGTCATACAACAATATTAATTATTATGTAAGACAATAAGAATATCAGGATACTGAATATTTTCTCAGGGTATTTAGTCCTCATTTAATATTTGGTTTCCTGTTTAAATGAGTGTAGAAAGCACTTAAACAGATATACACTGCTGTGTACACTTTTTTTTTTACCAATTGTTTTTCCTCTTTTAATTGTTGTTCACTTAAGTTTTACCTCCCACCGCATCGGGAACACATTGTACCTGTAAACATACAGCTGAGAACAAAAGGTAACACCTGTCAAGCACAATAGACCACTAAAACTGCTGAGAAGTTCAGCCATCAGTAATTAACTGGATAATTTACACAATGAATAACACATTTTATTAGCAAAGTAAATACTGAATATTTTATTTCCAGGCAGACAAAAAGACTTTACACTGCAGGCCTCACTCTGTTCAACCCTGTAGCTGTACAGCAATCCAAGGTAAATGGACCATAGAAGTGAAAATATGGAAAGCACATTATTGTAATGACTTTAAAATGTATTATTTATTTATTTAAACTTCTTAAAGAATAAGTGAGTTAGAATTTTAGGAGAAGAAGAACTGTGGCCAATTATTTAAACACATTTCCTTCTGTTATTAAGAGGTGCTAATAAAAGTCAAATGGTTTGCAAAACGTTTTTTTTTTTGAGCATTTGACTTCAGCAATAAAACATACTCTGATTAATACACTTGGCTAATGGAAACAATTATTGGAATTAATGCTCCATATCGAAGAAGCAGATTTAACTGGCACATTTAATCAGCAGAAATGTGTTAATTGAGCAAGAGCAATAAAGCAAATAAAGAGTGAAAAAAAGAAAATGCCAAAACAAATGCCTGCCTTGCCCTTCAGTCGTTTTTATGATTGCATGTCTTGCTTTGATAATTGCCGTCTTGTTTCACAAGCAAAGGGAAAGTGGGTTTCCATAAAAGCAGGCAGTGTTTAGCCTTATGCTTTAATGCTGTATGAATCATAACGACAGCAGCAGCCAGAAAGCTGCAAAGTAAAACACCAAATGTGCTACAAAGCTTATTTAATTTCTAAAAATACACTGAAATGGATAAAATGATGGAAACAACACATCAGATAACAACTGGCTTTGAGCGCCAACAGAGAATGTCCATGCCTGAATATTTTTCTTATATGGCATTATTGGCATCCCATTCGAGAACTATGAGAACACAAACTACATGATACGTAACGGCCGGATGCAAGGGCAGCTGAATATGCATGAATATTAAGCCCTCACGCAGCACTGTTTAAGAAACCTTTATGATGGTAACAGCCAAAATTGTCACTTGACATAGTCTCTGCTGCATCAAGAAAAGCAACTTAAAAATTTAGTATGCAGGAAGACTTTTCTAAAATTTGCAGATAAATCTCAAGACAGTCAAAACTTTTGTGGTCAATTGTTTTTACAATTGGGGGAGGGGCTTACAAATTCAAATTCTAAGTGCTAAAACATGATCCAGACTGTCACCGATGACAACTCACATTATATACGCTGCCATAAAGCTCCACTGGCTTTAGGTCAATTTCTAACTGCAACACAGATCTGTATCTTATTGCAAATATATGACACGCAAGGTAGAGAACAATATGACATTGATGAGCCCAGAATGTTGATGAGCTGAAATCTTGCTTACAGGAACAATAGATACAAATTTTACATGCAAAACTGCAACAAACATTATCTTCAAATCACCAAACAATTGAAAAGTACATTTTAAATAAAAGCTTCTGTGACCCAGTGGTAAACATACAACTATATGTGTATTGAAGACATTCCTAAATTTGTTTCAATTTGCCTAATATAATTAAATACTGCACTGAAAACAAATCCCAATTAAATAGAATGTGTACTGCCAAAAAAAATTATAATTATGCTATTCTTCTCTGCACTTCTGTCCCAAAACGTTCAGGTAATAAGAATAAATTAATTCTCTACTGCTCTTTTAAAAAACAAAATCAGACTTGACCACTCAAGGACAAACACCTTCCTATTATTAAGTCACTCCTTTGTATTATTAGGGATGGACAGCAGAATGAAGTCCTAAAAGTATGAAAATACATCTATTTAACCCTATTATTGACAAATTGCCCAATACCTGCTGCACTGAAATAACTGATTATTTAATTATCTTATACTCTTAGGTATGGATTTTGATGGTGTTTCACCACTTATAGATCCAAGGATAAAGTAATTTCCCATTAACACATTTATCTGTGATGATCCAATTAAAAAATTTTATAACAAGTTGAATGGCATGGTGCCACATGACTCGGCCTGCACAGTATATTTTGCATTCTATTTCACTTAAAATGTCTCCAAGCTATGTGTTGTACTACAGTATGCTGTAGTCCAGCTGTTGAAAAATTCCCAAATAACTATGGCAGGGAGCACTGCATCAATCTCAACTTGCAAAACAATTGCAAACACATAGTTTATACGAAGGCTAAGGGGTTTATTGGTATTATTATTATCAGTACGTAACTGTTTAATGATACATATGATCAGAAATAAACCTGCCATTCACATACAACAAATAAATGTAAAACACCTCATTTAAAGTTACAGTTTTTCATAAAAAAACACTTACATTACTATTAAGTCATATTTATGCACAGTTTAACCTCGATGTGTCATTACTTATTATAATGTGAAGTAATTTTCCCCAAACCTATATAAAGTGTACTCCTTTAAATCAAGCAATAGGAAACTGTGGCATATATGGCAAAAACAAAGACAATAATAGGCTAATGAAATTTACTGTCAGGTATTTTTATAATTGATTATCGATAACTTATTGCAGTTATTGCTCTAATGTACCCCATTTTACCTTAAAAAGTTTTGTTTTCTTTCCCACACAGTGGCTTAGTGGTTAGCACATTTGCCTCTTAGCACTGGGGATTCCAGATTTGAATCCCATTCTGGGTGAAATTTTCCAAGTTCTCCCCATATGGGTTTCCTTTAGGTTCTCCAGTTTCCTCCCGCAGTCCAAAAACTTGTCCATCCACCATCTTCCGCTTTATCCTCTAACCGGGCCGTGGGGGGGGTTCCCCATCCCCATCCAGGGGAGAACGTTCCGGGCGCTGGGTAAATACACCCAGGACAGGACGTCAACCCATCGCTGGGCACACACTTACTCACACAGACATACACAAACACACTCTATATGGGGTAATTTTGGAGAATTCAATTGACCTAAATCCAGGTTTTTGGACTGTGGGAGGAAACCGGAGAACCAAAAACTTGTATTCAAGGTAAATTATATACTGGAAATTTTCCCATATATTGTGTGGATGTGTGAGTGAGTGTACCCAGTGAAAGACTGGCACCCTGTCCTGGGTGTATCTGCCCAGCACCCAAAATATCCGCCCCTGGATGGACATGGTGAACCTTCCCACGACCCTAGTAGAGGATTAAGCGGAAGATAATGAATGATTTAACTTAATGGTTGGGTTCAGAACACAGCGTTACTCATCCCTGGAGTAATGAGGGTTAGGGGCCTTTGGCAATTTGGGTAGACTCAAATTAAACCACCACCATAACCACTGTGCAACAATTAAATAAACCTGGTGTTTAAAAGCTATTTCAGTTAGAAATCAAGACCTACTGTCATCTCCTAACTTTGATGCGTGCTCATTAATTAGTTCTTCACCGACATCCACAATCTGCTCGCTGTTCCTGCAGTTCTCCTCTCGCCACTTCCGTAATTTGTCTCGCATATCTGCAAAAATGTCAAAAGATAATAAAAGTTATCATACACCTTTAACTAAATTGGATTAAAATTTAAACTTAGCTCAGTTGTTAGACTAGTTTAAGCCTTAAGAACCACTTCAAAAATAACAAACACCAACCTAGAGTGTAAAAGGAAAGTAATTTTTTCATTGAGCTTCTAAAGGGGGAGTTTACCACAGGCTTCCCTCAACATAATCCATCAATCATAAAGTAGATGCTCGTCATCAAACCAGCCAGTGAAAAAGCAATGTTTTAGCACATTAAGCCAGGTAAAATTTATTAGGCCACTTTATTTTGAGGTACAGGTTAATCTTTATAATTGTAGATGTTACCAATGAGAAGTTAGCTGTTTTACTATTTCAAGCACATATTAGCCATGTTAAGCTGTTCTACACTGTCCCAGAAATCTAACAAAGAATAAATGACACACAGCTACTGTCCTTAATTTTAGATCTACAAAGTTAACCAATAAGGAAGATATTTCTACTAGAGGCCCAACGAAGGGGAACAGTTTTCAAGAAACCATATAACAATGCTGTGTCTGATCCTCTTATAACATGCCATCATCTCAGTACCAATAAAGTGCTGGCTAATGTCATGAAACTACAAAGGATTTGTTTCCATCGAAATTTACTAAATATCAACAAAAATATTTTGCATGCAAATTCCCAAACAGAAACGACCTTGTCCTTCTGCCCAAATTTCAAACTCAGTGACATCTTCCTGTAAAACGAGAGTGCTCACTACGGTATCACACAACTCCATTATTACTACTCACTAATAAAATGCTCTCACATTACATTTCTATCTAAGTAATAGAGTATTCAGGATAATTATATGACAAACTTCAAATGTCTCTGCAGAACTAATAAAAATAAAGATTTGTACAACAAAGGATCCATTCACATAAATTCATCCACGTGTATTTTAATAACAAGAACAAAACCGCACTGCATTTTAACAATAGATTTACGTACAAATGCACCCGCTGTACGAGCTGTGCTAACACAGGAGCTAATGCTAATCTCGACAACATGCCAAACTACTCAATCTTAACTGCGTGAGCATTAAGTGGTTTACCGGACAAGGTTTAAAGACAAAAACTCATTGGTAATCATTTATTTAAGTTCGCGTCCTAAGAGCACTTTCGTTTAATAATCTCTTAATGGTGTCGTTAGCATTAGCGTGACAGTAAATTGAGCTCGGTGCTTAAGCAAACGACCAAGCTGTTTCTACACATATCGTAAGACAGACGTTTATATAACTCTCATATAGTGTTCAAAAACGTAACTCATATCTTGAATATTATAGTTATGAATTGATTCAGTTACTACGGATTTAAAGCAGCTGCTTACCTTCCCAGGTGACATCGTACAGTTCCGAAACAGACGCCATGATTGACCATGGACACCACCTTCTGACGCAACTGAACGTGTCCTAAATAGAACCCTACATCCTATATACTACTCCCTATTCTTTAGTCCCTTGTCCTTCTCCATTTGCTCTACTCCATATTAAATCGCTCCTATGCCAGAGGTTGAAAATATCTGTGCTTAAGCATAGTGTAATTTCATTCATTCATTCATTATCTTCCGCTTTATCCTCTATTAGGGTCGTGGGGGGGTTCCCCATGCCCATCCAGGGAAGAACGTTTCGGGCGCTGGGCAGATACAGCCAGGACAGGGTGCCAATCTATCGCTGAGCACACAGACACACATTATATTGGGCAATTTGGAGAACTCAACTGACTTGATCCATGTTTTTAGACTGTGGGAGGAAACCGAAGAACCCGGAGGAAACCCACGCGGACACGGGGAGAACATGGAAAACTCCACCCAGATGGGGATTCAAACCGGGAATCCCTATTGCTGAGAGGCAAACGTGCTATCAACTAAGCCACAGTGCCGCCCATAGTGTAATTTACTTTACTTCAATATTTCATCTTATACTACATAATACATTCACTTGACATATTCAAAAGAAATACTGTATGCCTACTCAGCTATATTTGGTTACCAACTTTACCTATACAAATATTCAAACAGCACAAAATGTATACATGTATATAGTTGGCCATTATATTACATTGGTTGCCCTCCACTGTCCTCCCATAGTATTTTGCCATACTTTTAGAAGTATGCTGAGACCATTGTCTATTTAAAATTACAGTTTTTATTTTTCTGTTAAAGATCGTAAAAAGTTGCTTTATTATCTCAACCTAATTTATTTACTGATTTATCAAACTTTAATTACATTCAAACTTATTTATGCTGGTTTTGATCTTCTATTTATATCCGACTCCATGTGTCTACATTTACATATAGACATTTAGCAGACGCTTTTCAGTAGCTAAGGAAAACCATCTTTATTCTTTACTGTAGTAAGTAACGGAATGAGTAAATAAATATTTAAAACCACAGGAAAACAATGACAAGATTATTACAATATCTTGGCATGCTCAATAGGTATTACATCAATTCAGAAAAGTACACTTTTCTGTTTATTATTGATTTCCTAAGCCCTATACCCTGCTTTTTGCCACATACATTTCATTTTAAACTTTAAATTGTACTTAGTATTGGGCATTGCGAGCACTGTGTTTTTTTTTTTTTAACTACATTGTATTTTTTATATAATGTCTGACATTACGATTAAGAACTAGAGAATCAGTGAACTTCCATTTGATGTTGTGATATTTGACAATTAAATTGACTGGATGTTGAACTATTTGCTGGAGGGAGAAGTGTTCCCAAACCACGTACTAGTGAAATAAATAGTATGGTGAAATTGTATACCACTTTAGACAAACAGACCACCAAACGAGCCTGAGCCCGAGTCTCCTCTAGTAATGCTGTCTCACCACAAACAGTCGTATGTTGGTCCTGTGCACTGCTCAGCATCCACAAACTCACCACACAGCCTGCTATGATTTCCATCTTACAATTAACACCATCACACTACTCTTTCACCGTATAAACACAATCTCTACTGCACAGAACCACTGTATAAACATTGGAAATTTCAACCCAATAACAGGAAGTTAATTTCATGATTAACAAAATTTTGACAAGTTAAACATTCAATTAATTAAATTTAAGTCAAAACTTAAGGTAAGGTGAAAATAAGAGTGATTTGCCTCAAATAACCTAAAACTTTCAATATGTGGTTTAAATAGCATATTACATGAAAGCCGATATATAGTAAAGTTTTTTTTTTTTTTTTGCTGTGGAGTTGATTCGATGCTATACAAGTTTTTGTAAATACTGTATTTATCTAAAATAATATTTTGACTTTAAGCATAAATGTAGTACATTCTCATTCTATTATGTCATATAATATCAATAGATTGTGGCATAGCACAATGAAAAACAAACAAAACAATTTTTGTGTTTGGTTGCATTAGGTCATTAGGTCATTGACTTAATACTTGCTCATGCTGTGTGCTAAAATTTATTTTATAAGCATCAGCTACTTGGAATAGTTATTGTATTAAAACACAAAATACAAGAAATAACCACATTTCTTACCCTTATCATAATTCTAACTCAAGCCTAAAATTATTTAAATGTCAATTTGCCAAACAGGAACTAGGCCTAAAACCTGCTAAATCAAAACAAGTGTCAGTAAATGTGTTAAATGCAACAGACATGAACCTGCTAGTTTACAAATGATGGTGAATTGAATCTGGAAAGTCCTTGTTTTTCCAGTCCAAGGTAACATGCTTCTCAGATGCCTGCACTTTATTTAGTACCTTTAATTTTCTACTCACTCCTCCTTCTCCACCTCCCAACACCTCTCTGTCAGCGGATGTTTTTGCAACCCTCTTCACAGAAAAGATTGAGGGCATCAGCAAACGCTTTTACACCCCCCATTTCCACAACACTACGCCTCACACATCCTGCCAACTAACCATCTCCTCCACCCAACCAACCTTCTCATCCTTCTCCCCTGTCTCACAATCTGACATCTGCAAGATTCTTCTTGCCAGCAACCCGAGTATTTGCCCCCTTGATTCCATCCCATCTCACCTTCTTCAATCCATCGCCTCCTCTATCACACCAGCACTTACACACATCATCAACTCCTCCCTCACGTCTGGTAGGTTTCCTGATTCTTTTAAACAGGCCATAGTTAAACCTCTGCTCAAAAAGCCTACGCTCAACCCAAATTTGGTTGAGAACTACAGACCTGTATCACTTTACCTTTTCTGTCTAAAACATTTGAACAAGTGGTATCTACACAGGTCTCCAGGTTTCTTAATCAAAACAAACTCTCAGTCTGGTTTTAGGTGTGGTCACTCCACCAAGACAGCATTGCTTTAACTCACTTAAATCTGCCAAAGCTAACTCTCAATCCTTTGTCCTCATTCTGCTAGACCTTTCGGCAGCTTTTGATACAGTAAATCTTCTGATTCTACTGTCCACTCCAATTGAATTAGGCTTTTCTGATACAACACTTGAATGGTTTTGATCCTATCTAACAGGAAGGAACTTCAAAGTGTCATGGAATTGAGAGATCTCTAACTCTCACCAAGTACTCACTGGGGTTCTTCAGGGCTCTGTACTTGGTCCTCTCCTCTTTTCATTATTCATGCCATCACTAAACACAGTCATTCAGGCGCATGGTTTCTCTTACCACTGCTATGCTGATGATAGCTTCATTTGTCTTTTTCCCCTGACGACACCACGATTTCAAATCGGATATCTGCCTGCCTCACCAACATATCAGTTTGGATGAAGGCCTGTCATCTCAAATTAAATTTAGCAAAATCAGAGCTTCTCATAATCCCAGCTAAACCCTCAATCCATCACGAACTGACCTTCCAAATTGACGGCTCCACAATCTCTCCAACCGATTCGGTCCGTAAACCTTGGTTTCACAATTCACTCCCATCTTAAACTCTCTGGTCATGTTATCAAAACTGCTCATTCTTGCAGATTGCGTCTTTATAACATCAGGAAGATCAGAGCTTTCCTGACTGAACATGCTACCCAGCTGTTAGTTCAAGCCCTCATCTTTGCCCAGTTTGATTATTGTAATGCGTTGTTTGCCGGTCTCCCAGCTTCAGAACTCTAAAACTAATGCAAAACTCTGCAGCCCGACTTGTATTCAACCAGCCCAAGCGAAGTCATGTCACTCATTTCTCTCCAATGGTTCCCCCTATATATATATATATATATATATATATATATATATATATATATATATATATATATATATATATATATATATATATATATATATATAATGTGAGTGTGTGCCCAGTCAAAGATTGGCTCCCTGTGCCGCCCAGCGCCCAAAACGTTAAAAAATGAATAATTATTGCAGCAATGTGACGATTTTAAAATACATGGTTTATATCCAAAGCATTCATTACATGCATTACAAAAGGGAAACAACTTTTCTTTTCATAGAAGGTAAATACAGAAAACATTTTAGATGACATTTGCACACAGAGTCCATCATTGTGCAGGTGTGTGGTTTTAATAATATGTGCTTTTTATATTATTCCATCGCCATGTGAATAGAGTCTAATACACCAACCTAGCAGCAGCAAAGAGCCACACTGCAGCTTTGTGTCACACATCAGATTTCGCCAAATATGTCTGTGGAATGTCAGCCAACTTGAAGAAACTGCTTGGGACTCCAAGGCAGGTCTCCAGCAGAAGTGTGCAAGAGTTTAGACCACCGAACCAAGTGAACGCCCCACAGTTTATTTTTTTCTCTGAAGTTGTCTCTCAGGAGCTCTGGATCTGGCATGGTATTATAGTACCACAATTGCTGAAGTGAACTCAGCATTAACTGACCGAAACCTGATGTCATAGCACATATAGAACTCACTGCATTGCACAAGCTAGGCTTATCTGACAAATCAGTGCTCATGGTGAAGCATACATACAACATCAAATATCATCATCATTTTACAATGAAAAAAAACACAATGTGTGGTTTATATTACATGAAACCCTGGCGATTCATGGACATGTAATTTCCCAGTCCCAGGCAGTGAGTTGATATGTGGTCAGGCTTTTGCTGGAAACCCTAACAGTACTGCGACCACATTAAATAAGCAAATGCTGGACTTTTGGAGCTGAAGGGCTTCTGTCTGCCTGACAGGGCAATGGGGTAACAATGCTTTTACAACCTGTCTACTCTGAATTGACTACTTTTACTTTTATACCTTACACCAATGTCTCAGGCCAACATAAGGCAGATACATAGATTTTAATTACTAACAAAAAATTAGGACTGCTAAATCATATGCGGCTTAATTGAAGAAAGAATTTAGTTTGACTCGTTTCAAATAATGTTGCAAATTACTGTTTGCTAAAGCTTAAAAATATTATATTGTGGCATTGGTGAAGAACAGAGATGTAGTCAAGTAGGCAGTTCACAGGACTTATTTTTTTCTAAGCATTCGCATATGCAAAAACACTTCAACTAAGAGGAACCGCGACCCCGCTTATAACCCCTCTCCAAACTACATGATGGGAAAACTCCAGCCAACCAGCCAAATCCTCCCCAAAACACAAAATGGCGAGCCCCATTTGCTCCCACGGATTCAACAGAATGACAGATGCACGTGCCACACAGCCCTTCCTCTGCAGTCAAGTGTCCAGGTTGACCACATTGTCCATTAACCGTCCAGGCAAACGTGTCGTGGACACACAACGGCAGGTCCCAGCATGTAACAAAAAATGTCATCAGGCCCCCGCTCGATACAACATGTGAATCGCCCTCCCGAAATAGCAGGTGCATCCCCCCTCAAAACCTGGCGTTGTACGATTCCAATCTGTCGCCTCTAAATGATACAGCAGTTGACCTATCCCAGTCAAGACTTAATCAGACAGGGCCCCACCCACACACACCAACTTACAAATAAGTTCATCACCCTTTAAAAAAGCAGAGCGCTACAGGAACTTATTTTGTTATCACTTCTATTTTGCTGACCAGAGAGTCTTACAACCTACTGTGCCCTCCTTCCTCCACACAGTATGGCCAGCAGTAGTTGGACTACAAAAGGACACAGACACACACAATCACAACTAGTTCTTGTTCAGTTTAATATTTTATCCAAAGTGACACAACTTGATTTCTAAGGTCAGAACATAGGGACAGCATCCGTAAAGCAATGAGGGTTAAGGGCATTGCTCAAGGGCCCACATAGGTAACTTCTGTGAACATGGGTTTGAACCCTTCACCTTAGGATTGATAGCCCAGCACCATAATTACTGAGCTATCACATCCCTATTGTTTACATTTACATTTAGTCATTTAGCAGACACTTTTATCCAAAGCGACTGACAAAGGAGAACATTACAAGTCAGAAGCTATGCAGAAAATCAACTACACTGTAAATTCATCAATATTTGATGCTGCACCCCCCCCCCCTTTTTTTTATTTTTGTTTAAATCAGCAATATTATTTTTGGTCTTATTAATTTTTTTGTCTAACTCTTTAAAGAGCAAAGCAAAATTACAGAAACAAGGAAAAATTCCCTGGTATTTGTTTGTTTTTACAGAAAGAAATTCATGTGTGTAATGGCCCTGCACCAACCACTCGATGAAGTCACTTTTAAATATGCTTGGTGCTGGATCACTGGAGTTAGGTTTACCCACAGTTGTGGGAGATAAGTCCCTGTGGTTACAGAAGCAACCATGAAGTTGCATTCTTACCTCCCCTTGAGTCTATTGTTTTTTTTCTGCCACTTTAGGCCAAACCGTTGTCTATAGGGCAGTTCCACCGGCCAGCAAGGGCATGTTAATTTTACCTGAAAACATTCTGTTTATAAAGACCTTTCCTAAGCCTATAAAAACTTGTATGCGGTTCCTATTCTTTCTTCTCCTATGACAGACACATATTCAGATAAATGCAAATACAATATAAAAATCCAAATCTAGACTGATTGGTCTGCTTGATTGTCAAATTTGCCTCACCTTCCCTATATTTCCAACTATTTCTCTGTTCTCTGATTCTCACTAATATCCTAAGTTTTTTAACACCTGCTTCTTACTTACTTTGATTAGTCACACCTGTCTATTTAACTTATATATACTGCCCTCTCCTTCAGCCTTTGTATTAGATTTATGTATTGGCCGTCTTTGTCTATTGCTCGCAGGAATAAATCTCCTTAGGAAAAGTTTTACCCCCTTGACTTTGTTGGCAAATTGGACGCTTTACCTGCTTGGATTTGCTTTGTTTTGTCGCAGTTTCATTTGTTCCTTTGAGGCTTCTGCTATTGCATTCGCCTCAGTAAATTTAAAAATACATTTACCATCTAACGTTTTGGTGTTCCTTGTCAAAAGTAAGCATTTTCTAATGAAACCAGTTACAAGCAATACGTCCATGGGATAATTTACTTTTGAGGAACATTAGTTCCATGAGTTAATTACATTATTATTATTGTCTTGATTATTTATTTAACTATTTTGTTTCTGTCACCAAATCTGGACATGTAGCTTTAAAAAAAATGTATGAATGCTTAAATGTGATACCGATTTGGAGTCCAGGGCTAATGCTACTTGTGAAAACTAGAGTTTATGAACATATGGTAAAAACACTAATTGTATTTGTATTGTAATTGCCCATGCCTACAAGTTTTACAGTTGCTTATAACTAATTTTAGTTCTTTTAATGTGTAATTATCATTCAAAAAAGAGCAATAAAGATAAATTTGTACTAAGGTTAAATATATAAATCGGAAATAAATACTTAATTTAACACACAGGCTCCCTGTATAAGAAAGATCTTTTATCCACGATTCATATAATGTGTCTTCTTCCTCCCAGAGTAATTTTATCAGTCAACAGTAAAGGAACATTTATTTAACACCCAGTACACTAAAGCAAATGCTTCTGGCAAACGAGGGCATTGGTACACGTGTTGCATTACCCACTGCTGAATTACGTTTAATGCTTACTGTTCTTTCTCATTAAATAGGGTTTAAGCTGGAGCTTTCACAACATCATGCTTGAGGTAGCTTTCAGGAGGTTTACTGATACATGGACAGATGTCTTCACACCAGCAGCTAAACTCAACAAATGTTTAATGCTCTAAAAATACTTTAAACCTGTTGTTGTCAAATTCATTTGATATAATAGAAGTAAACAGATAATAGATAATTTAATAGTAAACAAAAATAAATGTTCTTTATTTACAATGCTCACCAATACCAACAATTCTGAAGAAACTACTAATCAAATTAACTTTTAAAAAGTGTAATGTGTATGCTACAGTAAACTAAGATATTGAATAATTTTATATTTCTGTGGCAACAGAATTATTTTTTTAATGTACACACATTTCATTTATCTTTAGTGCAGCAGGGCATTATAGGTCAGATTATAAATAAGAAAACATGGTGGTTGTTACTGGACATGCACTTAAATTATTTAATTCCTTTTTAAAGGATCAATGCCAATATATTTAAAAAAAAAACTAAACTATATAAAAATTAATGTTCTAACTGCACAAAATCTGTAAAGGGAGAACTTAGATTTCCTGTTTCCATATTACTTTGAAACATTTCTGTCTGGAAATAACTACAGATACTGTCCAGATAATATATCTAAATAAACAAAGTAAAAATTCTGGTGACATATGGGGAAAACTGAACAATGTTTACTCAGTCAGTAAGATTTAGATCAGCATTAAAGAGACTAAGGAGTTCATACTAATCATTTTCTTTTGCTAAATTGTGATAAAACTAAGGTCATAATTAAACAAAAATAGTCTTAAACTTTCTGTAACTATACAAAATTGTAATGACCTTCTGATTACAAAAAGCTCAAATAACTAAGAAATGTATACATACTTTTATGTTGTTTTAACCTAAAGGTAAGATGTACAATATAATAATGTACAATATTTGTTCATTAATTTATTAAGTACTACATGATCAGGAACCGCGGCACGGTGGCTTAGTGGTTATCCCGTTCGGCTCTCAGCACTAGGGATTCCCGGTTCGAATCCCAATCTGGGTGGAGTTTCTCGCCGTGTCCGTGTGGGTTTCCTCCGATATAATGTACAATATTTGTTCATTAATTTATTAAGTACTACATGATCAGGAACCGCGGCACGGTGGCTTAGTGGTTAGCACGTTCGCCTCTCAGCACTAGGGATTCCCGGGTTCGAATCCCAATCTGGGTGGAGTTTCTTCCTGTGTCCGCGTGGATTTCCTCCGGGTTTTCAATTGAGTTCTCCAAATTGCCCCATGTAGAGTGTGTATGCGTGTGTGTCTGTGTGAGTGAGTGTGTGCCCAGCGATAGATTGGCATCCTGTCCTGGGTGTATCTGCCCAGCGCCCGAAACGTTCTCCCCTGGATGAGCATGGGGAACCCTATTATAGGATTAAGCGGAAGATAATGGATGGATGGATAATTATATAATATTATATAATTATATAATACAATTATCTTATAAGATTAGCTCCATTTGCCAAGTTTGGGTTCTTTTAGTCCATTAAGTTACCAGAAGTTATTTGGCAGATATATGTGCAGAGCTCAGGGTTCAAACATTGTTGAGTGACCTGTAACAGTCAGTGCTGTCATTTAACCACATCTCCACATCTTGCCAAATAACAACACTGATGACCTTGGGGTGTCATTATTATTACTGATCAGATGGATTATTTTAAAAACTGTTATGACCAAATTAAATTCATATTACTAGTTCCTAATATATTTGTTCTTTGTTGGAATAAACACTTGTATGTATTTTACAGTAATTGTCCATTTTATTTGCATAATTAAATACTGTGTAAGGGGCAGCATGGTGGCTTAGTGGTTAGCACGTTCGCCTCTCAGCAATAGGGATTCCCGGTTCGAATTCCCATCTGGGTGGAGTTTCCATGTTCTCCCCGTGTCCGCGTGGGTTTCCTCTAGGTTCTCCGGTTTCCTCCCACAGTCCCAAAACATGGATCCAGTCAATTGAGTTCTCCAAATTGCCCCATATAGAGTGTGTATGTGTCTGTGTCAGTGAGTGTGTGCCCAGTGATAGATTGGTGCCCTGTCCTGGGTGTATCTGGCCAGCGCACAAAACGTTCTCCCCTGGATGGGCATGGGGAACCCCCCCGCAACCCTATTAGAGGATAAAGCGGAAGATAATGGATGGATGGAAATACTGTGTAAGTCTTTGTAAACTCTGTTTACTTCTGGTATATGTTTTATGGATCATGTGTCATTCACAATATCTACATGGGCCATGAGGTATTTCATATTGCTTTGTGTATTTAGCTGTCCTGTGCAGTTGGATCTTGTAATACCTCTTTGCCAAGCACATTACAGTAGCAATTATTGTTTAGGAGAACTTTTATGAACTGTGGTGATTGGCTGCCTGCTTCTTATCATAGGATGTGTAGTCTGCAATACCAAAGATAATGTTAGATGTTAGGTTTTAAACACCAGTGTGTTGCACTTGTAAAAAAAAAGAATCCAACAGCGCAGCACTGTGGCTTTTCAAAACTTTTTAAAAACTATCTACTCTGTGCACTTTTTTAAAAACATCTACTTTGTTAATTTAAACTCATATATAGTAACTGATCTGTTGTTGTTAGAGTTTGTGTTTGTTTTTCTTTAATCTTTTATTAATTTTCACTGGAATCTGACTATACTATGCTGGTAGATTAGCTCCTTCTTTGCCTGGCGTTACCTGGGCTTGTGACAACATTTTCTGCAAATTCTGTAAATGCTGTATGTATATATATATAGAGAGAGAGAGAGAGAGAGCTGGCGGCACGGTGGCTTAGTGGTTAGCACGTTCGCCTCTCAGCGCTAGGGATTCCCGGTTCGAATCCCCATCTGGGTGGAGTTTCCATGTTCTCCCGGTGTCTGCGTGGGTTTCCTCCGGGTTCTCCGGTTTCCTCCCACAATCCAAAAACATGGAACAAGTTAATTGAATTCTCAAAATTGCCCCCTTTAGAGTGTGTCTGTGTGAGTGAGTGTGCGCCCAGCGATGGATTGGCGCCCTGTCCTGGGTCTATCTGCCCAGCGCCTGAGACGTTCTCCCCTGGATGGGCATGGGGAACCCCACCGCTACCCTAATAGAGGATAAGCGGGAGATAATGAATGAATGAATATATATATATATATATATATAGAGAGAGAGAGAGAGAGAGAGAGAGAGAGAGAGAGAGAGAGAGAGAGAGAGAGCGAGAGCTGCTGTGTCAGAACTACTTTCACCAACATAACACACAATAACACACCAACACCATCCCCATGTCACTACAGTGTTAAGAATAAATAATTATCTAAATTGTTCCTGATCTGTGTTGGTTCTATGGGGGTCATAATCAGAAAATGGACTACTGTCTGTAATAGTAGAGCAACAATGTGGATAAAATAGACAATGTGTTTAGAAATAATATGGTTCTATTAAAGTGTCAGATAATAACCTGGTATGGGCCTTTAAAATGTTAATTAAATATTTTTTTCATTCATTATCTCCCGCTTATCCTCTATTAGGGTCGCGGTGGGGTTCCCCATGCCCATCCAGGGGAGAACGTCTCGGGCGCTGGGCAGATAGACCCAGGACAGGGCGCCAATCCATCGCTGGGCACACACTCACTCACTCACACAAACACACTCTTATAGGGGGCAATTTGGAGAATTCAATTGACTTGATCCATGTTTTTGGACTGTGGGAGGAAACCGGAGAACCCGGAGGA
>JAFMOD010000491.1:982853-996912 GCA_019802435.1 Corydoras maculifer
GGTTCCCCATGCCCATCCAGGGGAGAACGTCTCGGGCGCTGGGCAGATAGACCCAGGACAGGGCGCCAATCCATCGCTGGGCACACACTCACTCACTCACACAAACACACTCTTATAGGGGGCAATTTGGAGAATTCAATTGACTTGATCCATGTTTTTGGACTGTGGGAGGAAACCGGAGAACCCGGAGGAAACCCACGCAGACACGGGGAGAACATGGCAACTCCACCCAGATGGGGATTCGAACCGGGAATCCCTAGCGCTGGGAGGCGAACGTGCTAACCACTAAGCCACCGTGCCGCCTTAATTAAATATATTAAACTAATTATAATAATAAATTGTCATATGGGATGTAAAAAAGAACATAATGCTTGACTCAAGGCATTAACAAAAAACAAATAACAATATAATTAGTGGAATTAATTAGTTCATCAATGAAGAGTTTTTTTAAGACAGGAAAAAATAAGTTTCACTTCAAATGCATTAAGGCAGGATGAAATGTTGTTTCTCTGAAGCCTGCCATGTGCTTGAAAGATGTACAACCGCAACCGAAATGCAGCTCCTTCTTGCTGACAGGCTGAAGACCTTTTTCCTGTTGTGAAACATTTTTTTAGGCCGGCGATCCTCCACAATTGTCCTTGTCTTTTGTTGGAACTCGTTTTGTTTTGTGAAACTTCCTGACATTGAATGGGACATGCATTGGTTCCAGTTGATCTGTGGGAGCAATAAAGCATGACCCATAGCTTATCCATGCCACTGAATCACTCTCTGGCCTCAGTTTGGTCACATCACTGGCAATAATCATCAGAGCTCAGGGCTTGATCAGTGTCACTGCTGAAATAATGATGTAGCGCTGAAGTGTCACACACAGTAAGCTTGATTGTCAGATAACTGAAAAAAAAATTCTCAATCTTTGCAGCTGTGGTTTATAAAATTGTGCAGTCCAAACAATATAAATATAAGAAAGTTTCTCTCCCAAAAACATGCTGGTGGTCTGGCCTACAATGAGCAGCTATTGTAACTGAAAACATGCAGCAAACATTCCAATATTAACTTTAATATTGACAATATTAATTATTTAAAATATGTTTCTTTAAAGAAAAATATATTTTATAATTGCATTCAAATTACATTGCACTGTGACACAGCAGATGGCAGGATGCCTCACAGCTTAAAGACCACATATGAGAGGATTGAAGAATGTTTCTTTTAAATAAAAAAAAATAGGTCAAGGTAATACAGTGTACTTTAAGTGTCCTATCAAGGTGTGTAACTCTGGCACCTGAATCTTGAATTCATCAAACAGACCACAAACTATAAACTTATAAAGATGTATTCTTCTAAAAGAAGAAAAGGGTATCTTGCAACAGATTGTTGGAATTTACAGGAGTCTGATCTTGCCACTATATAATCAGTCTGAGACAAAACAAAGTGGAATTCTCAAAACAATCAGCCAGCACTCTCTCATAAACCTAAAGAACAGTAAACTTTAAGATATGATGCAGGTTAAAAAGAAGCATAACACAATATTTGGATGGTTTATTTTGAAAGTTAAACTCATCTATCCTGCACTAGGGTCTAGGGTGGGGGATAATTACACAGGGGAGAACGTGTCGTGTGATGGGCAGATAGTCCCAGGATAGGGCACCAATCTATTGCTTGGAAAACACACACTCACTCACTCGCTCACACACTCACTATACAAGAAATTTTTAGATAATAGTGATTTAGTGCAGCCAAATTACCTTGAATCCATGTTTTTGGACTGTGGGAGGAAACCAGAGAAACCGGAGGAAACCCAATTTCAAAATTAAGTAAATTTCAGAGTTTAAATATTATTGCACTGTAGAGTGATGCATCATCTTTCAAAAAGACCTACCTTATTGGTGTTCTTTCCATGTCATCAGTTAGTATTTTCTAATGATAACAATTACAAGCAATTACTGGCTATGCAAATTTCTATCACAAAGCTCTCATTAGTAACTATGTAATCACATTCATAGAACATTGCACAGAATATAACACTGGCTTTGGTGTAACTTCATACCATTGTACACCTAGCCATTCACATAAAAACATTAATTCCCTGCTTCCAATACTCCATAATAGAGTATAACAGTTTAAGTTGAATTCAAGATGAATAATAATCACTCATATAACTTAAAGTTATTATGAATTTGATTTCATTTGTTGCAAATTTTCTTCAAAATATTAAAAGCTGGCGGCACGGTGGCTTAGTGGTTAGCACGTTCGCCTCTCAGCGCTAGGGATTCCCGGTTCGAATCCCCATCTGGGTGGAGTTTCCATGTTCTCCCCGTGTCTGCATAGGTTTCCTCTGGGTTCTCCGGTTTCCTCCCACAGTCCAAAAACATGGATCAAGTTAATTGAATTCTCAAAAAATTGCCCCCTATAGAGTGTGTCTGTGTGAGTGAGTGTGTGCCCAGCGATGGATTGGCGCCCTGTCCTGGGTCTATCTGCCCAGCGCCTGAGACGTTCTCCCCTGGATGGGCATGGGGAACCCCACCGCGACCCTAATAGAGGATAAGCGGAAGATAATGAATGAATGAATGAATATTAAAAGCTGGCGGCACGGTGGCTTAGTGGTTAGCACGTTCGCCTCTCAGCGCTAGGGATTCCCGGTTCGAATCCCCATCTGGGTGGAGTTTCCATGTTCTCCCCGTGTCTGCATAGGTTTCCTCTGGGTTCTCCGGTTTCCTCCCACAGTCCAAAAACATGGAACAAGTTAATTGAATTCTCAAAATTGCCCCATATATAGTGTGTCTGTGTGAGTGAGTGTGTGCCCAGCGATGGATTGGCGCCCTGTCCTGGGTCTATCTGCCCAGCGCCCGAGACGTTCTCCCCTGGATGGGCATGGGGAACCCCACCGCGACCCTAATAGAGGATAAGCGGGAGATAATGAATATTAAAAGCTAACATTGGCATGGTAGCACAATAATGCCCTAGCCTATTAGTGGTGTTTTGCAAATATATTTATGCTATCTATCTGGAAATGGGTGTGTTTATTTCAAAACAATGTGTGTCCAGGTAAATTTCTGGTGTATTGCTATCTTGGCAAAGAAAAACACAGAGGCACCACTGACTAAAAACAACCTTGTTAAGGTGTGTAAATAGGAACCAGGTTTTGAACACAGCTTACACTAATACCAGGTATAATGCAAGGAGGTTTATTGAAGTAATATGGGTAAGAGAGCAATGGCAATTATAAGACAATAGATGTGGCTTTAGAAGATGCGTTCAGAAGGCTGGACCAGTAAAGTGACGAGGAGCAACTGGGAGAGGAGAGAAGACAAATAGTAAGTAGCATATAAGCCGAGCATACAACCGAGAAACTTGGCATGATAATTGCAGCGTGGCTTGGAAAACTAATTCTCTGGTGCTGGAGTGAACGAAACAAGGGTTTCGTTCACTCCAGGGCTTTAAAAAGGCTGCCAGCAGATTGCCTGCAGGTGAATATGATTAAGGTTAATGAGGGGTGGAGTCAGAGTGACAAGTAAGTGCAGGCTCTTAAAAAACCTAGGCAGATGTCAGATATTTATTGCGATCTTGGCAGTGAATTGTCAAAACAAAGTATGCTGTGTTTGCTATTTATTTTACAAATTATTATTACCAATTCATCCATCCATTATCTTCCGCTTTATCCTCTATTGGGGTCGCGAGGGGGTTTCCCCATTGCCATACAGGGCAGCAATCTATTGCTGGGTATATACTCACTCACACAGACACACACACACACAAACACACTCTATATGGGGCAATTTGGAGAATTCAGTTGACTTGATCCATGGGATCCGGGGAGAACATGGAAACTCCACCCAGATTGGGATTCGAACCGGGAATCCCTAGCGCTGACAGGCGAACGTGCTAGCCACTCAGCCACTGTGCTGCCCTATTACCAATTCATTCATTCATTCATTATCTTCCGCTTATCCTCTATTAGGGTCGCGGTGGGGTTCCCCATGCCCATCCAGGGGAGAACGTCTCGGGCGCTGGGCAGATAGACCCAGGACAGGGCGCCAATCCATCGCTGGGTATTACCAATTCAGTTTGACTTATTTTTCCGACAATGAAGTAAATTAGATTCTGTCCTGGGAAAAAAATAAAGGAACATCAAGACATCAAGAAAAATTGCACCATTGAAATAGCAATCCTCCACAGTCAAACCACACCTGGCTGTGAGAATGGCAAATGACATGATTGGTTTATTGAAAGTTGTGCCCAAGACACCCATGAATAATTAAGAGCATAATACATGAGTTTTGCACATTTTGAGCCACACGAGGCATACTTTTTCTGGTATTATGATAGCAAAGACACACCTACATACCCTAATTCGAGCTGTTCTAAAACAGGGCCCTTAGTCTTTTATTTACTGAAAGAAAATCCAAACATTAAAATAATTTCAAAATTAGTCAGAATGATAGTCAGGCGTTAATCTATTTTCTGTTTTATTTAAGAAAGAAGTGCTTAATATCAAGGTCTGATTTTTATTACGAATCTTTGTGGAAGTGTGTAATGGCAAAAACTAAGGCTATTTCTGAGGACATCAGGCTTGAAAAGGATACAAAATTTTCAAAGAGTGTGGATTTTTCACACTCAGAGAATATGTGTAAAATCGTTAATCAAATGTCATCATCTTTTTTTTTATCTTCTGGTATAATTTTAAAAAATCATTCATTCATTCATTCATTCATTATCTCCCGCTTTATCCTCTATTAGGGTCGCGGTGGGGTTCCCCATGCCCATCCATCAATGTTTCATTAATGATCACAGGCACTCCTCCTGGAGTAGCAAAACAGGTCCATGATACTACCTGCAATGTGTTTCACAGATGGTAAAGGGTTTTTATGCGAAAAAGACAGTTCTCATTTAAACAACAACAAAAAAAATTCTGTCTCATCCACATTTAAAATCTGTTATAGTAAACTTCTAACTACTTCAAAAGTTTGTGTATTGTATTTCACAGTATTAAACGACTAAATTTGTTTTTACATTACAATCATAATAAAGATCTATCAAGTTGATGGCTAATTTGAATTTCAGCCAGAAAAAAAGTTTAATTAAAGCTCTTTTTGCTTTTAAAATGTTGGTAATCCTATTTCAGGTTGTCGCTTTATGCTCTCCATGTGTAGCGCAGATGTCCAGTGGTGTTTTATGGTAATAGAGTTGCATTGTTTGCTGGGTTCCTTGGCTAAAGTATAAACCCTGGACCAACTGTTGTGGAGTCAGGGTTGGGCACCGGATCAGCGGTGCAGTAATTCATAACCTGATGAAGCCAACAAGTGAGATGATGCATATCTAATACAATAAAGCAAACGTTTGAGTTCATAGAACTAGAAGTATCAAAGAGGACGACGAGACTCCTGATATGATTTATTTCTCTCATTCTGATATTGGAATAAGAAGTAGTTGGAGGATGTAACTGGCAATGTCATTTCATTTGAAAGTGTCCATCGCTAGTAAAGTTGAAAGAAGTATTTATTAGATGGAATATTAGGTTCCAGTTTGCTTAACAATATTCTATTCTGGTCATGTTTTAAAATATTTGAGGTTTTGGTCTTTTTAGTTTATTAGGTAAGATTTGGTAATAGATTAGAATTTACCACCAAAACACTATTTTAGCTACAAATATTCCTTACAATTGGATTTATAATGAATTGTTTATATGGACTGCAAAATACTATTTTTATAATTGGTGACTGTCTTATTTATCCATTTAAGTTTTTATAGTGAATGGTTACTTAACACTTTTTTCATCCCACCCAAAACCCATCATATGCACACCAGCTTATTATTATTAAAATATTATTGTTTTGAGAAATGGTGATTAATCCATTTCCAAGAATACTGACAATTTATTTAATTCATTTAATATTTCTGGCACAGTAGGTTATGCTTAAGTCACACAGTTTTATGGTCTTTCAGCAAGTCACTTCAAAAGATATTAATATCACATCAATGAAAACGCCTCAGTAGATTCATATACACTGTCCATTTTCATGATAATTTCAATTTTTTACATATTCCAAATGCTTCAGCGCATTTCTGCAGATGATTATGTCTAACAGTCCTCTGTTTTTAAAAAAATATTGTGGCGATGATGAGGAATAGGCCATGAGTCGGGTAGCCATTTTAGCAGATGTGAACATTTATTAAAAACAAAGTCACAAACACACTCTTACACCCTTCTTCCAAACACAGCCTGCACTCCCCCTTATTTCCTCACCCAAAAATGCATGCCGAGAAACCCTTTGGCACACACCCCTATTGGTGGGCAATATTCCAACCTGAACGTGGTGCCTAAACGTGGTGCCACCCCCCCCCCCAAAAAAAACCTCCACGTAGTGTCCAAAAGAATGTAGATGCCATGTATCCTATAACATCTATGTTATTGTTTGTTAAATAAATCTTTACAAATAGAAAAACCTTAACATTTTAAAACCTACAACTTGCTACCATTAGACCACCTTAAGGAGGATGGATCCTACATTAAGACCTTCTGCAGCATTAGATATTGTTCTTAGCACTATACATGAATGAAGTTAACTGGATTTGAAAAAGTTTTTTTTTTCCTGGTTCATGTTAGCCACGTGTGATAAGTGAAGAATTCAAGAAAAAGAATCTAGGAAAAGGTGCTTGATATCTCATGAACAATCCAATGTCATCAAAATTGGTTTTATGAGATGTATGCACTAGTGAGATCAAATCAAAACATCATATATTTTTTCCGAAGAGCTAGATAAATATACCCGCATCCTTGACAATTCTGTAATCCTGCTTCTTAACTAATATGTCAGAATAACAAGCATACTTTGGTAGAATGCAGTCAGTAGCCTGGATCCTGAAGATCTTCCCATTCAATTTCAGCACTGAGATGGCCATATCAATTCATTAACTTAATTATAAGTGGTTTTGTTGCTGTAAAATTACCATCAGTCTCAAGTGCAACAGAAAGTTAAAATAAGGACTACTGTCCAAATAGCTTGTTCCCTATAAATATGACAGTTATACTGTAGCTTATAAAGATTCCATTACTGTGTTGAGCTTAATAATAATGAGTAGACCACTTGTTCATAACAAAATGTGATTATTTTTTTAACTGTAAAATGGTTTTAGTATCTCTATAAAAATTATTACTAACAATTTTAACCCCTTCTATTTTGCTGATTATATCTGTCAATATGGTTAAACAGGCAAATATCTATGCTCTCTAAAATTTGAAGATATTGCTTAATTTTGTAAAGGCCATATTAAACCAAGTCCCTGTTTTGTTACCATATTTCCATATAGGGGCGGCACAGTTGTGTAGTGGATAACATCTTCACCTCTAAGCGCAGGGGATCCATGTTTAAATCCAGAATTATTTGAATTTTTAATTACATTACATTAAATCATTTTCGTTGTTTTCAATTAACACAATGTATTTATTATAATGAACACAACTAAATGCGAAATAAAATAGAAGTAAAACACTTTAAACAATTTAATTTTCTTGTCAATGTCTTTGCCAAATTTATCCAGCAACAACAGTTAACTAAAGTGATGAATTGCAATGTCATAAATCAGTACAATAGACACAGAGACTCGGTAGTAAATAATAAAGCTGTACAATAGACCAATAAATCAAATGAAAGTAAGATAGTATTTTGAAATTGGAATTTTGAAAGCGCTAACCTAACAAGCAGTGGCAAATTTTTCGAACTGATGTTCTGAACTGTAACTAATCTTCATGTGCTTTAGGTTAGATTTAGGAATAACTAAACATTCATTCATTTATTATCTCCCGCTTATCCTCTATTAGGGTCGCGGTGGGGTTCCCCATGCCCATCCAGGGGAGAACGTCTCGGGCGCTGGGCAAATAGACCCAGGACAGGGGTATGTGCCCAGCGATAGATTGCCGCCCTGTCCTGGGTGTATCTGCACAGCACCTGAACCGTTCTCCCCTGGATGGGCATGGGGAAACCCCCCCGCGACCCCCGCTGTAGAAGGAAACCAGAGAACCCAGAAAACACCTACTGGAAGAACATGAAAACTCAGACCAGATCAGGCCCAGGTCAGGATTCACGAGCTCTCACTGAGAGGTGAATGTGCTAACCAATAAGCCACCATGTTGCACAATTTAGATCAGCCAATTGACCTTGAATTCATGTTATGGACTATGGGAAGAAAAAGGAGATCCTGGGGGAACCCCACGTAGACAAATGGAGAACATGGCAACTCCAACCAGATTCGAACCTGCAACCAGAGATAAACATGCAAAACACCTAATTATAAAATATCACTTATGTCGTAAAATATCTGATTTTCATTCTTTTTGATCTTTGGGAGAAGGCCATTTACTGCTAATAGAGTGGGAGAGACAGAGAAAAACCCCAGATATGTCACCGGTTCATGACAGGGCAGAGACACCAACACATTCACAACTATGAACAATTTAGTCTATTCAGTTCACATGACTTAACATGTCTATGGAACAACACAGAAGGGGGGAAAAGAAACAAAATCCACAGAGTTAAGACTTTCTGTGTCCACTCTGTAATCTAACCCAGACAAAATCTTTGGTCGATTGGTCGATTAATGAAAGGTGAAGTGATTTAGATTAAGTGTGTAGTTTATAGGATGGTGGTTTAAAAGCATCCTTCCTGCATTGGTCCGTTTAGCATTAAACCAACATGGTGCAAGCGTTTCATTTCTTTTTTGTTCCTAGTCTAACCAGAGCACCTCATTAAGGCTGTTTTTCAGGCTTTTCAGTCAAAAGGAGGTGGGGAGAACCCGGGAGCACAAGGCCACACGTAGGTACTCAAAAATTGGCCAGACATAGCAGTTCTGTGGACCACCCCTCCACCGCTCAACACAGCAGCAGGGGTTTATTTTCAATGTACTGCTTAACAAAAACTTCCCATAGAAAAGGAGGCGCCAACAGGGTGTTATGCTACCACCGACATAGTGAGCCTGTATAGACTAGTACATTTCCACAAAAAAAAATATATATTTTGAATCATTTACAGCCTGGAAAAGATGAAAGTATTTGTTTTATGTACCAGACATGAGCCATATGAACTTACAGTATATTCGTTGTTGTACATCTGTGCTGACTATTGGGGTTGACTCACAATTTAACTTTTGGATGTTTTAAACTGTTATATAAGATGAAACATTAAACATTTGACCTTTAAAAAATTTACTGTTGACCACAGACATTAAAATCATCTAATTCCATATGGCGGCACGGTGGCTTAGTGGTTAGCACGTTTGCCTCTCAGCACTAGGGATTCCCGGTTCGAATCCCCTCCTGGGTGGAGTTTCCATGTTCTCCCCGTGTCTGCGTGGGTTTCCTCCGGGTTCTCTGGTTTCCTCCCACAGTCCAAAAACATGGAACAAGTCAATTGAGTTCTTCAAATCACCCCATATAGAGTATGTATGCGTGCGTGTCTGTGTGAGTGAGTGTGTGCCCAGCGATAGATTGGCGCCCTGTCCTGGGTGTATCTGCCCAGCACCCAAAAGGTTCTCCCCTGGATGGGCATAAAGCTAATGAATGAATGAATGAATAATTCCATATGCAAGAACAAACCATGTCCAAAACATCAAGGAACCTGTTACCACAAACTGTCTGTTTTATTTATTAATTTGTTTATCAGATTGATTTGATGTGCTGTTCCGACTGAACTATGAGCTCATTCCACACTTCCAGAATGAAATGACGTTAGCTTTAGGATGGATTTAGTTCTCTTCTGAGGCCTGGAGGCACTCACTTTTAGGAACCACTGTAAAAGACAAACGCAGACAGGTTTCACCTTCATTCCGGTGCTGTAAGTGTTTCCCTTAATGCATGTCAAAGCCTTAATCACCTTAACATTCAGAGTTTCCTCCAAAGCAACCAAGCCACAATTAGGTCTGATTCATCACTACAAAAAAGCTTTTTATGTTACCCGAGAAATAAGTTGTTATGAAACTGCATTGAACTCAACACATAGTGGTTTTGTATGCCAGTGTTTTATACAGCTTGGGTCAAGGATCAGCAGTTCAACATTTTCCTGAATTACATGACTCGTTTTTTAAATGGGTTTGCAATGACCCGTGGCCATGATTGGATTTCATATGCAGTTTGCCGTCATGGTTTATAACCACAAACTGTAATATGCTGTGGTTTATGTGTTCTTAATCATTAGGTAATGTGTCAGTCCTGAGCCTGGTTGCTTTGCTAAAGGAAAATCTGGCATGTCTTACAAGAGCTTATATTTTACCAAAGATGTTAATAATCTAAGAATACAAATCATATGTGCTATTGAATAATCATTCATTTAAAATCGCTTTTGCTGTATGGGTTTAATAAAGACTTACTAGGTTTTATTACACACATCTTAGTGTTCCAGTTCAAGCTTCTCTTGTAGCTACCATTGTCAGACCATGTGTTTTTTTTTCTAGGTTCTGCTATACCATGTTACATATAAACCACCTTCGGTGAGGTGATGAATTGATGAAGACCTTCATTCATTTAAAAAAAAAAAATTCAATTACTACATATCGGCAGCTTTTATTAATAATGTTCACCATTATTATAACTTAGTGTTAGACATGAGAGCTGGAAGAAACTGTATTAATAATTCCATGCACTGTATATGTCATTGATGTAAGACTTCTTTGCCTTTACACTTACTTGCAGCACAAATGCTCATACAAACTACACAAAGTAGTTAAAATATGCATCTCTTTTTCAGGCTTTTTATTTACTGTTTTTACCACAAGTGTATAAAATCATAAAATCGAGCACCTAACCATGTATCTTTAGACAATTCTGTTTTCAACATTGTGGGAATAGTTTGAGGAAGTTTTAGTTTTAGCATCGACTCAACTGACCCACGACTGAATGGACCTAGACAAGGATTTTATGAAAGCTCCTGTCATAATACTTTTATTCAGTATATGTCCTAACTGTATCTGTCCTTTAGTGAATGAGGAGCAGAAACATGCACCTGTTGCAAAATATACTCCAAACTTGTTTTTGACATGAAATTGTACATTTAGGTCATAAATGTTTTAAAAGGGCGGCACGGTGGCTTAGTGGTTAGCACGTTCGCCTCTCAGCGCTAGGGATTCCCGGTTCGAATCCCCATCTGGGTGGAGTTTCCATGTTCTCCCCGTGTCTGCGTGGGTTTCCTCCGGGTTCTCCGGTTTCCTCCCACAGTCCAAAAACATGGATCAAGTTAATTGAATTCTCAAAAATCGTCCCATATAGAGTGTGTCTGTGTGAGTGAGTGTGTGCCCAGCGATGGATTGGCGCCCTGTCCTGGGTCTATCTGCCCAGCGTCCGAGACGTTCTCCCCTGGATGGGCATGGGGAACCCCACCGCGACCCTAATAGAGGATAAGCGGGAGATAATGAATGAATGAATGTTTTAAAAGGTGTAATGAATATTAAGGTTCTGTAAAAGTTGTCAATGTTAAGTCGATGTTCTATTCTAAGCTATTGAGTATAAACATAATGCTGTATAATGAATGTATAAAATAAGTTATTTGTTGAATTAAAAGTACAGTGTACATGTGATATGATAATTATTCATGAAGAGATAGTAATCAAAGTTCTTAGACTTAGTCAATAATTATGGCATGTGTTTTTTTTTTATTATCATATTCTAACCCATTTAATTTAATCTGGTTTAAAGGCAGAACTATCCCAGCACCCACGGGGAAAATGGTGGAGTAACACACTGGTCAAACACACAGAAAAACATTCACACACACTTTTGCACCTGGTGCATTTTGGTATGATGAGTTCACCTTGCAACATATTTTTGTGGGACAGAGTCACAAACAATTTTCATTTTTAAAAAACCTGTTACTCTGTAATTTACCACTAAGGAAAAAATACACAAACCTCAAAGCAACAGCTGCACTAGAAGTCAGGTGCTCTGAATAGTAAAATGATATTGAAAAGTGTGGATTGTAGAAATGTTCCCGCTGTGTTAAAGCCCTGGAGGACAGCACTTCTCTGAACTCTAATGAGGTAGAAATGACTTGATAGGTCCTTAGGTCATAAAGGCTTTATAGTGCAGGTCAGAGGCTTTTAATAAAAAAGCTCTGTTGCTAGCAACTCTGTGTTCACCACTCATTTCTGCCTGAGGCCACATTTTCTACACAACAGAACAAGTCAAGGAACAGTCACTGACAGCACCATGTCATTCAAACATGATACAAGTGGAACCTAAATCTGTTGCCTTGGCTTTCTCTTCAAGAGTTTTGCTGTTAAGGATTTTTAAATCTGTTCTCCCGGTGTCCGCGTGGGTTTCCTCCGGGTTCTCCGGTTTCCTCCCACAGTCAAAAACCATGGATCAAGTCAACTGAGTTCTCCAAATTGCCCCATATAGAGTGTGTATGTCTGTGTGAGTGTGTGCCCAGGGATAGAGTGGTGCCCTGTCCTGGGTGTATCTGCCCAGCACCCGAAACGTTCTCCCCTGGATGGGCATGAGGAACCCCCCCCTGCAACCCTAATATAGGATGAAGTGGAAGATAATGGATGGATGGATGGATTTTTAATTCATTGGTAAATACTACAGATCTAATGTGGACTTTTCAATGTGTTTAGGTCATTATATCAGCATTATTATGTAACAGCTGCACAAAGAGTAAAATGTTTGGTTTTCAATTACTTTCAATAATGTAAAGGAATAAACATAGATATAAAACAGCTCTTTGGTTCATGTATCACATGTAACAGAGGAGGAGAAGTGGAACAGTATTAGTACACAGCTCTGATTATAGCTCAATAAATCATTCCAACTGCTTTCTTAATGTACATTTAAGATCATATAAATAATAAATAATGTGCATTGCTTTAGATCATTAATGTTACTTTGACCATGTCTGCTTATAATCCATATATCCCACAATTTACTTGAAATTGAGATTTGCTCTCACTCTTACTCTCTCTCTCTCTCTCTCTCTCTCTCTCTCTCTCACACACATACACACACACACACATACATACACACACTCTGCATTAATTTAGTTTTGTCTCATCTCAACTTATTATCTTCCACTTATTACTATATTAGGGTCATGGGGGGGGGGGTAGCCATCCAAGGAAGAAAGTTTCCAGATACAGGGCTCACTCTCACTCACAAAGGCACTCTCAATTAAACAGACAATACTATGAGCAATTTATTGCAGCATTATTGCAGTATATATGTATATATATATACATATATACACACACACACAAAACATACAAACACACACACAAACACACACAAACATATATACACACACAAGCAAGCTCCATTGGGTGGAGGTGCAAGTACTGATAAATGTATCAAATGTTCTTAGGCAGTTTTTACACAAATGTCATACTGACATTTCAATATAATAATAAAAATAATAATAATAATAATAATAATAATAAAAAATAATAATAATAATAATAATTATTATTATTATTATAATAATAATAATAAAAATAATACTCCTCCTTGGATCACCACCTTACCGTGGTGGAGGAGTTTGCGTGCCTGAATGATCCTAGGAGCTATGTTGTCTGGGGCAAAAAGCCCCTGGCAGGGTCTCCCAAGGCAAATTGGTCCTAGGTGACAGGCCAGACAAAGAGTGCTCCGAAAAAAACCATTATGAAAAAAATAACAAGAACTTGTGTACCCTGCCCGATATAGGGTTATCGGGGCCCCACCCTGGAGCCAGGCCCGGGGATGGGGTTCGTCAGCGAGCGTCTGGTGGTCGGGCACTTCCCCATGGTGCCCGGCCGGGCCCAGCCCGAAGGAGCTACATGGGTTCCCCCTCAAATGGGCTCACCAGCTGTGGGGGGGTAGTAATAGGGGTTCGGTGCAGTGTGGATCGGGCAGTGGCCGGAGGCGTGGGCCTGGGCGTCGCGATCCTCGGTTGCTAAAATTGGCTTTCGGAACTTGGAACGTCACTTCACTGGCAGGGAAGGAGCCTGAGCTTGTGCGGGAGGTTGAGAGATACCGGCTAGATATAGTCGGGCTCACCTCAACGCACAGCTCGGGTTCTGGGTCCAATCTCCTTGAGAGGGGCTG
>JAFMOD010000491.1:997936-1106380 GCA_019802435.1 Corydoras maculifer
GATCGCGAATACAAGCGGCCGAAATGGGTTTTCTCCGCAGGGTGGCTGGGCTCTCCCTTAGAGATAGGGTGAGAAGCTCGGTCATCCGGGAGAGACTCGGAGTGGAGCCGCTACTCCTCCGCATTGAAAGGAGCCAGTTGAGGTGGTTCGGGCATCTGGTAAGGATGCCTCCTGGGCGCCTTCCTAGGGAGGTGTTCCAGGCAAGTCCGGCTGGAAGGAGACCCCGGGGAAGACCCAGGACATGCTGGAGGGATTATATCTCTCAGCTGATCTGGGAACGCCTCGGGGTTCCCCCAGTCGAGCTGGTGGAGGTGGCTGGGGCGAGGGAGGTCTGGGTCTCCCTACTTCGGTTGCTGCCCCCGCGACCCGAGCCCCGGACAAGCGGAAGATAATGGATGGATGGATGGATGGATAAAAATAATAATAATAATAATAATAATCCATCCATCCATTATCTTCCGCTTTATCCTATATTAGGGTTGAGGGGGGGTTCTCCATGCCCATCCAGGGGAGAACGTTTTGGGCGCTGGGCAGATACACCCAGGACAGGGTGCCAATCTATCGCTGGGCACACACTCACTCACTCAGACATACACACCCTATATACACTCAATTCGGAGAACTCAATTGACTTGATTCATGTTTGTGGACTGTGGGAGGAAACCTGAGAACCTGGAGGAAACCCACGTGGACACGGGAAGAACATGGAAACTTTATCCAGATGGGGATTCGAACCGGGAATCCCTAGCGCTGAGAGGCGAATGTGCTAACCACTAAGCCACCGTGCCGCCCTAATAATAATAATAATAATAATAATAATAATAATAATAATAGGGTGGCAGAGTAGTTTAATGGTTAGCATGTTCGCTTCTCAGCGCTAGCGATTTCCGGTTTGAATACCAATCTGGGTGGAGTTTCCATGTTCTCCACGTGTCCGCGTGGGTTTCCTCCGGGTTTTCCGGTTTCCTCCCACAGTTCAAAAACATGGATTAAGGTTAATTGATTTCTCCAAATTGCCCCATATAGAGTGTGTAGGGCCCCCCGCGGCCCTAGTAAAGGATAAATCAGAAGATAATGGATGGATAATAATAATAATAATAACAATAATAACAATAATAATAATAATAATAATAATAATAATAATAATAATTATTATTATTATTATTATTATTATTATTATTATATGTATTCTGAGAAACACATCGATAACATATTTGAATAATTTCTATATTTAAATGATGGTGTTAGATATTTGATTTTAAGCTGTCGTTTGTAGTTTATTTGATGGATTTCTGTATTTTTGTTGTACTGCTGAGCTGGGCAGAGCAATAAAGCTTTCCTGACTTGAACCGGATCTTTCGGGTAGCATCATGGCGGATTACGACCTCACCAGCAGGATAGCTCACTTTTTGGACCGACACCTTGTCTTTCCTCTGCTCGAGTTCCTTTCCGTTAAAGAGGTGCGGGTTCCTCGTCATATCTAGAACAGCTCTGCAAGTGACTGGCTCTCGCGTGGGTCAAAAAACATTGTTTATCGCCCACGCCAGTGTGGGAACAGCTAGCCTTAGTTAGCTCTGTCGCTAAACCACACAACTGTGAGACGTTGAAGCGTACAAACAAAAAAATTAAAACTGAGTTTAAACATATATCATTCCGTTTGTACATAACAGCGCTGTTACGTAAAAGGCTTCCTTAAAGTTAAAGTTTTCTTGATGGTCCTTAAAAAGTTTATATATGTATATATATATATATATATTTCCTCCTACCATGTCCTCATGAGCTTTTCGTTTTCTCCTGGTGTTTCTTCCCCAAATGCTACACTGAAATTAATTATCTCTTTGTTTACATCAAGTTCTCTTTATAAACTTTTTATACTCCTTACATTTCTTTAAAGCTCGTCTTACTTACCCCTACACAAGTTCCTCTTTTGGCCTCTCCATGCTAATAAATGTCTCTGAATTCTCCTCAACGTTACTGTCGTCCTTTATTCAACTTATATTGACCTCATTTTGTTTTTATGCTCTACAAATATTCTTGCTTTGTCCCGATGCTTTCTAGAAGTTCTCTATCTATAACTGATGTGATGTGTACTCCCAACATTCCGCTTATGCACTTTTGTTCCTTAATGCCTTTATATTTTTGTGTTTTTTTTTTTTTTTTTGTTCAAAACATTAACATTTTCTTTAGGCTTTAATTTTCCTTTAATGCTTCTCTTGTGCTCTTCTAATCTTCTCATGCTCTTTTGATCTCGTGATCTGTTAATGCTCTCCTGATGTTTTCCTTACATCTAATTTAAGTTATCATGTTTAATGTTCATGTGTTTACATCATGGTTCCTTCATGCTTTTTTTTCCCCCTCTTACTTTTGTGATCTCTTCATGATTGAATATTTTAACATATTCTTTGGTTTGTGTTTTCGCTGTGTTCTGTGTTTTCCCCTAATTGTTATTTTTTATTTTCTGCTTACTGTATTTTTTTCTATTTGTTTTTGTTACAGATCTACAATGAGACGGAACTCCTTCATGGAAAGCTTGACCTTCTCAGTGACACCAACATGGTGGATTTTGCCATGGATGTCCACCGGAGCCTATACCTTGACAAAGATATTCCCAACTGTATGTTTTCTTTCCACAGATTTAAGAAACATGATATGTGTGTGTTAAGTTCTGAAGTGGAGTCTAATTACGTGAAAAAGTTGTACTGTATAGTGGATCTAATTACAGTGGGGAAAAAAGTAGTCAGTCACCAATTGTACAAGTTCTCCCACTTAAAAAGATGAGAGAGGCCTGCAATTGACATCATAGGTAGACCTCAACCATGAGAGACGAAATGAGAAAAATAAATCACATTGTCTGGTTTCTAAATATTTTTTTTTGCAAATAATGGTGGAAAATAAGTATTTGGTCACCTACAGACAAGCAAGATTTCTGGCTGTCACAGACCTGTAACTTCTTCTTTAAGAGGCTCCTCTGTCCTTCAGTCATTACCTGTATTAATGGCACCTGTTGGAACTAGTTAACAGTACTGTATAAAAGACACCTGCCCACAACCTCAAACTGTGACACTCCAAACTCCACTATGGTGAAGACTAAAGAGCTGTCGAAGGACACCTGAAACAAAATTGTAGACCTGCACCATGCTAGGAAGACTGAATCTGCATTAGCCAAGCAGCTTGGTGTGACGAAATCTACTGTGAGAGCAATAATCAGAAAATGGAAGACCTACAAGTCCACTGATAATCTCCCTCGATCAGAGACTCTAAGCTACATCTAAGCCTGTGGGGTGAAAATGATCACATGAACGGTGAGCAAAAATCCCAGAACCACATGGGGGGGGGACCTATTGAATGACCTGCAGAGAGCTGGGACCAACGGTACAGGTTGAACGTCTGTGTTGCCTGCCGACAGCTACAAAACATCACTGATCTGCATGGAGGAATGGGCCAACATACCAGCCACAGTGTATGCCAAACTTGTGAAGACTTACAGAAAACATTTGACCTCCGTAATTGCCAACAAAGGATATATAACGAAGTGTTGAGATAAACTTATGTTCTTGACCAAATACTTATTTTCCACTCTTATTTGCAAATAAATTCGGTAAAAATCTGACAGTGTGTTTTTCTGATTTTTTTTTTTCTTTTTCTCATTTTGTATCTCATAGTTGAGGTCTACGTATAATGTCAATTACAGGTATCTCATCTTTTTAAGTGGGAGAACTTGCACAATTGGTAACTGACTAAATACTTTTTTTCCCCCACACTGTATGATTAAGCTATTATGTTGAATTATTCTTCAGTCTAGTTATGAATTTTAGAGTATGATCATTTGCAGTGTATCTAAGGATGAGTGTGTACTGAATCTGACTGAATATCAGAGCTAACGTGAAGGATCACTGTAGTAGTGTTGGTTCCTGAGTGTAGCGTTACTGTAATAGTGATCTGAATGGGACTGAATAATAAAATAATTTATATAATTATAAAATAAAAGCAATTTATTTACAAATGTGAGTGAACTTCCTTAAGTCTTTACATCTAAACTGGTGAAATGCTGTCTCAACTTCACCAGTCATATAAATTCGCTGCTGTTTCAGAATATTTATCCATTATCTTCTGCTTTATCCTGTATTAGGGTCGTGGGGGAGTTCCCTATGCAGGGGAGAACGTCTCAGGTGCTGGGCAGATACACCCAGGACAGGGTGTCAAGCCATCGCTGGGCACACACTCACTTACACAGACACACACTATATGGGGCGATTTGGTGAACTCAATTGAATTGATCTATGTTTTTGGACTGTGGGAGGAAACCTACGTGGACACGTTGAGAACATGGAAACTCCACCCAGATTGGGATTCGAACCAGGAATCTCTAGCACTGAGAGGCGAACGTGCTAACCACTAAGCCGTTTCAGAATATTGCCTTGCATAATTAGCTTATTGTGTTCGTGTTCTCTGTTTTAGCGCTACGGGAGAAGAGGACTACAGTTGTGGCTCAGCTGAAGCATCTACAATCAGAGACTGAGCCAATCGTCAAGATATTTGAGGATCCAGAGACCACCAGACAAATGCAGTCGACCAGGTAATTTGACTTGACAACGTTTAAAAACTAAAATTTGCACTATATATAGTCATTATGTATTTTTTATTAATTATTTAACTTATTTTTAATAATAATAATAATAATAACAGAGAACTTTTGGTACAAAAATATATTTTCTTTCATTATTATTTGTAGTTACCAGAATAATGTGTCCAGATTTAAGTTTGTCTTTTGTAGACTTTTTAAAAAAAATCCTTTACCACTGTTGTATTGTGACAGCTTATGTTAGTGCTGACATTACCAATTATTTTGTAATAATTACTTACATTTACACCCTATAAATGATTTGGAACTTGCCTCATTTTTCATGACACACAAGTGTCTAACATTATAAATGCTCTTCTGGATAAATCAGTAAAACAAATCTGCCAACACACACAAAAGTGGAAGTTTGGAAACCGTTATAGCTGCATAAAGAAAATCAATATACAAAGGTTTGTAAAATTTCAGAATGCATGGATACTCCTCTTGGTATCTTTTGAGATTTAGAAGAACTAACAATCTGAACTATAAAATTAATAAAAACTATCCATTTAAAGGTAAATCTAACACCCCTCGTGTTTTGATTTGTCCAGAGGACATGGTTATTCTTTTTATTCTGCTGAGATCATTTTTTTGAATACTGTATCAAAAATATTAACTTCTATTCCTTCTTTCAATTTGTGCTGATCTGGTGTGTATTAGATACTGGATATCACATCTCTGGTTGTCATTATATGATTTATTGGAGTATGTTATGTGCTTGGTGCAAGATAAGTGATAGATTTTTATCATCTATCATCTGTCTCCTCTGTTTTCTTTTAAAACTCAATTATATATTTTAGTATATACTAAAATATGTATGTTTTCCAGTACACTGCCAAGACAAGGCTTTTGAGGTGTGTTATGTTAACCATATAAAACACTAAATAATCTGTTTTGCAATAAGGTTTAGGGCATGCATAGAGAAAAAACATTCATTCATTCATTCATTATCTACCGCTTTATTCTATATTAGGGTCGCGGGGGGGTTCCTTATGCCCATCCAGGGGAGAACATCTCGGGTGCTGGGCAGATAGACCCAGGACAGGGCGCCAGTCTATTGCTGGGCACACACTCACTCAAACATACACACTCTATATTGGGCAATTTTGAGAATTCAATTGACTTGATCCATGTTTTTGGACTGTGGGAGGAAACCGGAGAACCTGTAAACTCCACCCAGATGGGGATTAGAACCGGGAATCCCTAGCACTGAGAGGTGAACTTGCTAACCACTAAGCCGCCAGTGAAAAAACAGTGAGATTTTTGTTTATCCACCCCATCCATACCAAACTATCCAACTATTAAACATTGTTTTTGCATTACTTTTGACACATTGAGTTCATACTGTGACTTTGTGTTTTGCAAACTCTTGACCTGAATTTAGGAAAGTTGTTTGAGTAAGGATCCTATGTAGTGGTTGTATTCCAGGGTTTAAAAATGATATGATACCTTTGTTATTGGGTTGCAATTGGAACATTATTTACCTTACCTAATATGAAGGACAAATTATAATGCTTTGTTATTTGCCACGTGCCAATGCCTAATTTATTAAATGCATTCCTTCAGGTGCACCCTAGCACATCAAGCAACAAGTTGTGTTGTGTGTTGCACAGGTATGAGTGAATCAGATACAGCAGGTCTGCTGGAATTTTCTAACAATTTAGTAATAATACAGGCCTGAGTATTTTGTGGCATGAAGGGCATGATTGAGTGTGTGAGAGTCTGTAAATGGGACAAGTAAAGCAGGAAAAGCAGATCAGTTAAATGGAAACACCTGTTACCTTTATTAATTGTTCTTCTCTATGCAGCATGACTCAAATTCCAGTTGGTGGACCTGTTGTCCAATTTAATAGCTTCTTTACAGCCCCTGCCTGTTAGAAAAAAGTTGCCATGGACCTTTTTGGGCCATTAGATTGGTCAGCATGGGTTGTAGCTTGGCATTAGTCCTAGTGGATTATGTAATGTGATATTCAGAGTAGGGCTGCAACAACGAATCGATAAAATCGATTATGCAAAGTGTCGATAACGAATTTTGTTATCGATTCGTTGGGTCGCATAATTTCCGCGTTACTTGCAATGTTGTAACTGCTTATGTCACCTGCAGCGCTTCAACAGCGCTGAAAAAAAATAGCGGGTTGAAGAACGAGGCGGAGTCTGCAAAACAAGTTGATAAATTGTACAAATGAAACACAGTCAACGCAGAAAGAGTTTCCGTTTAAATCAAAACTGCGGGAGCTTCATGCTTCACACAAATAAAGAACGTGGAACATGCAAGTTCAGCGAAAATGATTTGATCTGCATGGAGCACCACGTGATGATCCACCACCTGAAACTAAACACGTTGAACACCGATGAGGATGAAGCTTAATAGCAGAGTACATCACTACAACATCCCGAGTTTCTTTAGTTTTGAAGTGAATTAACGTAACGGTGAACTATTAGACTGACAGAGCACGCTTCATGCTGTTTTTGGTTGTTAACTGGATAATAATAGTGATGGAGATGGAATAGTGATGGTTTTACTTTATATTTTTAATTAATTCGCTTAAGCAGTGTTTAAATGTGCTTAGTGAATACATACAACTTGTACTCAATGGTGATAATTAATGATAAAGCTTCACGTTTTAAGTTTTTGACGAATTATGAGAAGACACTGCACACTATGGGAGTGATGGGGATTAGGTAACATATCACAGCTACACAAATTTGTGTAATTTAGTATTTTCTTTATACAATATGCTACATATTGTGTCAGTGTGTGTGTGAGATTTGTGTTTAATTGCTCTTTGGGCTACTTGGATACCTTAAACTCATACTGTTAATAAAAGCAGACCTTTATTGACCTGGTTAATAATTCTACAGTGTGGGTGGTTTTCTTCATAACTACTGACTTGTGATTTTCTCATGTGTAAGTCACTTTGGATAAAAGTGTCTGCTAATGTAAATGTTAAGAAATTGGGGGAAAAAATGTAATTTATCAGATTCACAGATTAATCAAAAAAATAATCGACCGATTAATCGATTATCAAAGTAATCATTAGTTGCAGCCCTAATTCCGAGGTAGTTAAGCCATGCAGCATCTTAGCTTTCAGCATTGTGACACCTCTCTCCAAATTCATCTTCTGTTTTGGAATTCAGAAGATAAAGGAAAGTCGCACACACCAAGGCTTGTCTTTGTGTCGTGATCATTTTGAGCTGTTAATTATTTTGAATTATTGGAAATCATATCACTAGCATGTTTCATTCGCAGATAGATGGGTTTGTGGAACACTAATCACACAAATTTAAATCAATGATTCGCGAGTTTGTTTATTTTGTTTAAGAGTATTAAAAACTGGGATAGGTGGCTGGAGCGCTTGTCTATAGTATGAGAGACTTCCCAGTAACGATGACAGCACTGGAATAAACTGTGCTGAATGGAAGAGTGATCTGTTTATTTTGTTGCCGCAGTTGTGTTTTTTTTTTTCTGTTAAAACTGGCTTATTCTTTGATCTGTAACAAAGTCCCATTCCTACATCTCTGTTCTTGTGTCCTGGAGTGTGACAAATTCAAAGGTCTAGCCATCCTTAATTTATCTATTCATCTGTTGTAGCTTTTTTTAAAAGTCAACATACTTTTTCCACTTATTATTGTCCTCATTAAATAAATGACAAAATTGTCTTTGGGTTGATTCTAGTTACTTCATCTACTATTATGCATACATATAGGAAATTCTAAATGGTTTACATATTTTCCAACACCACTGTTTTTGGTAACATTACATTTTTGTGTTATTTGCCATCATTGGTTTTGTGTTATTTATTTACATTGTTAATGAGTAATGGTTATCTTATATTACTTGGGGGTTTATTTAACTGTTGAATTTACAATCTACATGACTTTAGTGTTGGTTTAATTGTGTTGATTGATCAGAAACACTCTGTACCAGTTCCATCTTTAGGAACTGCTTGGGTTTCTCGCTCAAACACATTTATCACAGTGAAGGATTAAGCTGTTGCAGTTTTAATTAAACTTGTCTGCTCTTAATTAACGAGCGACTTTGAAGTTTCTTTTTTTGACCTGAATTTGTAGGATTCTGTGAGACTTTTTTTTGGTGTCTGGTGTTTCATGAGTTGAAAACGCAACCAGGAAATGTGGCGTAGGACTTTTATTTATTTGTTCCTGTGGCTAATAGCCATCAAAGTATGTCTGCTGACTGTACTGGTGTCTGGACTGATGCTGCTCTGATGCCTTGCTGTACAGATGGAGCGCTTCATAAAACTGATTGATATGGGTATGTCCACCTTCTGCAACCATAACAAATATGATAAGAATGGTTTGACTAGCAAGTGTTTATGGATCAGTTGTAAATGAGGTTAAGAGACTGTGCTCTTTCTCTCCATCCGGTTCTCCACCTGGTCCTTTAGCATCTGCAGGATGAACGTATAATGGCACAGAAGCGGTGAGACAGGAGAACGCTTTATAAACTGCCTTTGAAGCCTCCCTCAAATAAAATAAACTGGTAACCTCCTTTTTGTGTCTGGCCCGATCAGAGACTCTTGGTTTCGTTTTCTGCCTGTGCAATGGCTGGCCACATTTGACGGGGGCGTCGGCGGCGGTGGCGGTGGTGATGGCGGTGGCACAGAAAACGTGCTTGCCAGTCACTTCCACCTCTGCCACGCGTCACTTCTGGAGCACCAGGTCCATGCTATCTAATAGTGATGCTGTAAAATCTTAATTTTCTCAATTAACAACTCACAGCACTGGCAGGACTCCCAATCTCTGAGGTTTTCTAAATAATATGGTGAATAGAGGCGCTTTTCAAATTTAGACTTGCTTGGAAAATAATGCAGAATTAAGAAACTTGTTTTTAAAGAATCATTTTTTTATTTTTGTGTAATAAAAGCTTTAATGTTTATTTTAAATGACACATCCCTTGCCTCTAGACCAGGGGACCTCAACTGGTCTAAGCACGGTACCCACATTTCCTCATAGTCATTAAGTCACGACCCCTTTTTATAGAATACAAATCAAAAAAATTTTCCTTGAAAAAATAACATTCAAAAACACATTAAAACATACATATGCATGAAAAGTGAATTGAAGTGCGATTACCTTAAGAAATTGAGGAACTTTTTATTTTTATTTTTATTGTCCTCAATGAATGAAAATCCACATTTGGGTTTGCATTTCACCGTTTTTTTTTCTCCAAACATTATCACAGATTTAAAGAGAATGGTAACCAGTAAATAAATGGTGTCTGATGCATACCTCAAATTTATTATTTTTTTTCCCTCCAATATAAAAAATCTGTACAAATTTAGATCATCTTAATTTTTTTAATGTACAGTGGATCCTTTGATTTAATTGATAATCTACAAACAATCACCGACAAAATTGGACGGGAAACTGAAAAAGGGACTGGCTTTTTAAAAAACTTTTTTTTTTTCTTTCACAATTTTATTTATTACTTGGACAAAAAACAAAATGGCATACAATTTAAGTCATATATTTTCTTATCCATGTAAGACAGACACATAGCAAGGGGATCCAGGTATAATTTATAGTTAAACACTCTCGAAAGGCTGAAGAGTGATCTAGTTTCTTACATGACCAGAACATATGTAATACAATAATTCAGCCGGATCAAAATTACATCGGGGTAAGCAGGATCCACATTTGAAAATATTTGTCAGTCTAGCTTTATTCTTATATGCCCTATGAACCAGCTTCAACTGCATCAGGCCAAGTCTGGCACAAGATGAAGAGGAGTTGACCCAAGATAATGCTCTTGACCACCATCAAACTCTCTTCCCAAATCCGCCTCCCACTTGGCCCTGAGATATAAATCTAAATCACATATTGGAGTAGCAATACATTTTATGTTTTAGATTTTAGGCCTTTCGTGTCAGGTTTTAGACCACACATCCCCTTCTAGGGTACAACTCCAGGTTCTAAAGGAAAAGAAGGGAAAAAAGTTTTGGCACAGTGATGAACTTGTAATTAACAGAAACTATTTGTGGGTGAAAGGTTAAATTTACCACTGAAACTTTGAAAGCTTGAAAATATTTTGTCTTTATAAAAATCCAGAAAGCGGGTAATCTCAAGGTTAGCCCATTGTAAACAGGTGGAGTCAGTCCAATGAAGGTTTGGACAGAAGATGACTACTAATTTAGCAGACACTTTTATCCAAAAAATTGGGTAGTGCCAACCTCCACTATTTCTTGGTTTCTGTAGAATCGTACTCCTTATCCAAGGGACATTTCCTTTTCCAATAATACTGGTAATAGCTTTATTAATAACTTTTTAAATAACATTTGGGTAGATACACTGGAAGGCTTTAAAACAAAAATAAGAATTTGGATAAAATGTTCTTTTTAATGTATTGCATTCTGCTAGCCGATGAAAGTGGGACACTGTTCCATCTCTGAAAATCAGCATTTATTCCTGCAATCAAAGAAGGAAATTGGCCTACCTAATGGAGGATATATTATGTTTGGTCTTGATTCCCAAATACCTAAAACCCTCTGGTGAAATGCAAAAAGGGATAGTAGCCTAGAGTTAGACACTGAGCCTCCTGATTTACAGGGAAACACTCACTATTTTTGAAAGTTTAAGTACTGAAAAATAGCCAAAATCATTTAATATTGATTCTTCCACTGGGATCATTTCCAGGGGGTCCCTAAGACACAGCAGCAGATCGTCTGCATAAAGGGGAATCTTAGTCTAGATACCTTGTTGCTGAATACCTTTTCTAAATGGAGAAGATCGACGAGCAATTGGCAAGGGTTACTAAGACAAAGATCAATAGGGATAAAGGGCATCCCTCACGAGTCCCTCGAAATGAGCAGGACTGAAGTTAAATATAAAATTTACTAGCTTAGTGATATTGAAAAACAAGTGCCGACCCTTAATAAAACCTGTTTATTCCTCTGAAATAATGGTAAAATAATTTCAATATGTCTGGCTAATATTTTAGTTAAAATCTTATGCTCACACCACGAAATACTTATTGCCCTATACAAATAACAGGAAGTGGAGTCTTTATTTTTCTTTAATAAGAGTGAAAAAGTGGCTTGGCTTATTCTATGTGGTAATCTATCACATTGAAGAGTTTCATTAAACGTATACAGTAGCAGAGGGGCAAGTTTAATGCAAAATTTCTTATAAAATTCAGTACCATGGCCATCTGGACTTACCACACCCCGTCAACCCAACAGCCTCAGTAATTTCTTGTAAAGCGATCAGACTGTTTAGTTCTCCAGTTTTTGTCAGATCTATGGGAGGCATCTGCAGGTCATTTATGAATGAGCACATTCTGTCAGCATTACCAGAGCCCTTAGATTTATACAGTAAAGATTAGTATTTTTTATAATTACAAAAAATCTGTCTGAGTTTATATAGCTCTACGGAAGGCTTTGTGTCCATTTGCCTATTGAAAATAGAACTAGAAAGGTCCTTCAACTGTTTGTCTTGATTTTCTCTTATATGCCAAATACAAGATAATTTCGCTCCTTAAAACTGGCATAAATGATTCCCATAAAATGGAATTTGATATTGATACAGATTTATTAGATTCTAAGTAAAAGTCTATAGAATTGTGCATTCTAGTGCAAAATTCTTTACTCGACAGGAGCCGATCGTTAAAGCGCCATAGCGATTTTCTCCTCTTGCACAAACCAAATCCGAGGCCAATTTGAGAAGTTCTTAAACTTGAGGAGTACTTTCAGCCCCAGATCTATCCAACAATTTATTTTTATAAAATAGAATAACTCCTCTAGATATAGAATTAAATGAAAAACTTAATTAAACTACATCCTATGAAACCTGATGTGTTCCAATTTGGACAAATGCGTTTCTTGTAGAAAGATAATGTCTGCGCTCAACTGTTTTAGATGTGAGAATATTTTTACATTTTTAAGAGTAGACTGCAGCCCCTTTACGTTTCATAAAAAAAAAAAAAAAACTTAATTCCTCTGTCTACTTTCTGGTCCATCATAAAAATATATCATGAAATGATTAGGACCTGGGAAATCCATACAATTACCATTATGTTGATGTATGAAGAGAGAAAGGAGAGGAGGAGAAGGGAAAAAACACACAAACATAACCCATCCTGAAAACATCCTGAAACGTCCTGGAAAATCTGGAAAATCGTTTCCCAATGTGCAAACTCTGTCACTGTAGTCAGAAGCAGCTTCTTCTAGCTCTTTAATTGTACATGCATGCGAGTCCAGTGTCTTTAATGGAGTTTAACCTGCACAGGTTGTAAGGTATTGTCCATCATGCCCATGTCCTCTAAAAGGCTAATTTTCTGTTTTTTTCAAAGCTGGTAAAAACCAAGGTGGAGGTACAGAGTTTTTAGTAAGTTTCTCCTCTGTTGTATTTGCACTCCTTACTCTCCAGAGGGGAAAAACAATACTGCATGTCCTACTTATTACGCGGTATAATTGCTTTAGCTGCGAACATATTAAGTAGAATAGAAGTTTTCTCTCTCAAAGAGGTTTTCTCTCTTAAATTGCTCAAATCTCATATTCAGAAACTCTGCCACTTGTGTACAATTTGCGGGAGCAGTGCATATCTATTCTGGCTCCAACATAACCTGGAAACCAGCTGTTAATTTTTGAGTGTTAAAATGGTCTCTCTCAGTAAGTATGTAGTAGCCACACAACCTAGTCCACCGTTGAAATTGATACATTTTTTAATGTCATTTACCATAAGACTACCACTCACCACTCACTTAACTCACCACTGTAAATGTTTCACTTCATTAAGAACGGTATATGTTTTTGTTTTTGTGGTTGTATCTTTTTTATTTTTTTTTTAATTTTTTTTAATAAACTTTCTAGTTTTTGTTTTTGCTTCCTTCAGCTTCATAGCCTCAGTTGTGCTGCAGGCAATGTCAATGGATTCAGTAAGCCATCTGGAAAGTTTCTGCCTACTGTATATTGAAATACATTAGCCACCTTCACCTACTGATTTTGCTTACTCTGGAGTAGGTGGTCAGTAGGTAATTTTCTCCAGCTTGTTGTATTATTCCCACCTTCCAAATATTTTTGTACTTTATAGTTTTAAAATTACACACATCACATGATGGGGAAGCAGTGCTGCTGAAAATTTGGAACACTTCAATGACACTGCTTGGCTCAAAAATACTATACAAACTAAATGTCCAGCCGCTATTATTAGGTTATTTTTCTGTAGGCTTTTTCTGACTTAAGGAATATATTGACTTTGGTCTTGGCAGAATTCATAAATGTGAAGTATCCTTTAGCTGAACACCATACAGTTCAAATTATTTCTTGAAATTATATTTAACATCACTCCTTTCGAGCCATACTTTTAACTCTTTTTCTATTTGGTCATCTGAGGGCAGCATTTAAAAGCTGTGTCTTAAAGTAATTTAAAAAGCCATAAAAACTCTGTTATTGTTTCATTGTTAAATAGAAAGAAATATTCACTACTCCACAAAATAGAACCTTCTTCCTGTTGGGGGGGATGAAAATTCAAATTAACGCATTTCCCATTATAAATTTTTTTAATTGGACTGTTGTCATATTTTCACCTGATGCCAAATGACTCAAGTAATCTACATATACAAAGGAATCCAAACATATAAGTCCATAAATTAATTTAGTTTAATGACACAAAAATTATATTGAACATGTGAAGAAAAGCAGGTACAAAAATGCATAAAAAACAAACTAAACCACCAAAGTCTGTCAGTATTTGAAAAGCAATCCTGCTCCTATCAGTGCAAATTAATAGCAACTGGGTTTGTCCTATTTAAAGGCATTTTTTTATTATCAAGCTGTCACACAGGTGTCATTTTGTGATGGGTAAAAGCAACATGCTTTCTTCTTGTTGATATTGGTTTACAGATGCATTTCTTCCAGTTCCAGTGTGCACTGTTTGGGCTATTATCCGGTAGTAAAAAGAACATAATTCCATCCTAATCTGCGATTTCCATTTCGGGAAGCTCTTTTTTACTCTGATATTAAAATTTAGTAGTTATAAATATTAATGTTTTTTAAACTTTTATAATACATTTGTCGATTATACTACAATACAGAACAATGCAAAACATTTAAATAAGGTTATTAGTGACTGATGGACCCCCACTGTTGTAAATGTGGTGTGGCAAATACTGTTTTATATTTAAAATGCATTTTGGAAGAACAGAGATAGTAGGGTAATTTTCAGACCCAATACCTTAACCTTGTTTTTTGGGCAATTTGATTTTGGTTTGGATGGACATTCAGTGTGCTCTGATTGACCATATGAATTGTGACATTTTCCAATCGGTCATTTTTAAATTTGACAGGCTGACTGATCTTATCAGATTTAATGCTCTTTTTACATCTTTCTCTGGAAGCCAGAGAGAGAAGAGAATATGCCATAGACAGAAGTCACGAGGAAAAGAGGGACCTGTGTTTAAAAGTTTGGCGACTGTGTTGTCTGTCTTAAATTAAATTTAGAAGGAACATAATATAATTAATCTGTTTATGCAGATATGTCATCTTCTCCTTGGACTTTTTTTCCCAGCAAAAAATAGATTTTTGAACTTTAAACTAAATATAATTGTGGAATTGATCCATCATTAATTTGGCTTGGAAAGGCCAACTTGTTCTTCATTATCTTCTTCTTGCGCATATTTTTAAAATGTTTCTTTCCCATAGCTTTTAAGCACAATGTTGTAACTTGGCAGTATAGTAATACCCATAGCCACTTAGGTCGCTTGTGCTTTTTGGAAGCAAAATGGTGTACAGCACCTTTTTCTCTCTGGTGAATAAACATGCATGTCTGTCCGTGATTTAGGTTATTACACTCTGGACATTCAATTGTCATGTAGTCTTCTTTTTTCATGAGAACATTTTTTGTGGTGATATGTTAAAAAAAGGCTAAAATGGTGATGTATCTTTGAGAACAGAAATTAATTTGGGAATGAGGGAATGCACAGTCCTGGTCTGATTTAAATGCTGCACTTGAGTGACTTTCTTTTCCATTTCCTGTGTTATATTTTTAGTGCATGAGTGCTGCACATTCTCTCTAACCAATTGCTACAGGAACTTGTAGTAATCTTCAAGAAACCCTCTTTCACCACAATTTTTAATATATATATATATTTTTTGTCTTTCAGAGATGGGCGTATGCTGTTTGACTATCTGGCTGAGAAGCACGGTGTAAGTAACTCATCTCCTCTGGGCAGTTCTCATGACTCCTTGGTGAACTCAGCCTCTTTTTCGGGGTCTGGTGGGAGGGGAGGTGAGCAGACGTTAAATGATTTCCCAAAACCTTAACTCATTTTCAGGGCTTTTTATGGCTTTGCAGAAATTTTCTGTGGACATTTACATTCTGCGGCGAATTGTTAGGAGTAAATGGAACAGCTCAAGATCTGTGGGGCTGGCCGCAAAAATGCTCCAGGCTTCTAAATTCAACCTGCCGGAACTCCCCTCCCACCCTGCCGTCTCTATGACCTTGGGCCTGTCCTCACCCCACCTCAGTTCACACAGGCCCTGCTGATTTTAATGCACTAATTTGGGGGCTCATTCACATTAACAGCTTTTAAATGGTTCCTGTGAGGGCTCTAACCAGACTGTCCTCCGGCCCTTGGTGCACTACCACCTCCTGTGCAGCTGATCAGCATGATGTATCATTCTTGGATCTTCTACATGTCAACTTAATGTTAGTTCATAAATACCTAAGTTAACAATTAGTTTGTTAATGTTCTTCCACAGTTCCGCCAGGAGTATTTGGATACGTTGTACAGATATGCCAAGTTCCAGTACGAGTGTGGAAACTACTCCGGTGCTGCTGAGTATCTCTACTTCTTTAGGGTGCTGGTAGGTCCAATGTGCCTATTTTTCTTTTGACAGCCCTTGTGGTAAACTTAGACTATTGTGTAAAAAAACGAATGCTTATAGTATTATCTTTATTATGAATTTACTTCCTCTTTAATAAAATTAATGCTTTATCTCTCCCTTTGTGGATTTAATGCTGTATGTGCTGATTAAATGCTGTAGTAATAGACTTGCACTTAATTACATTCCCATTATACCACACTAAAACCATTTCGTTAGAGATACATTTGTGCTCACAGGCTATAGATTATATATTTGTTTCTTTCCATATTTTATCCTTTCAGCCTTTAATTATCAAGATCACTACAGGGCTGGTATTTTGGAAAATTATCAATTAAATTGACCCTGAAATCATGGTGGTGTTTCATGCTTCTGCTTAGGCTCACAGCAGTAGCTAGATTTTGCAAGTGATTTGCTCAGTTGTTCGCATTTATATTTGTGTGCTGTTGTCATACTACACAATATGACATTACAAATGAGCCTGTTTTTGTCTCCTCCTCAGGTTTTTCCACTGGTGTATTCTATACTATATACTACACACATACTGAATTTTTCCTTGAGTAAGGCCCTTAACCCTTAATGATTTTATCAATCTCCGTTTTAATAATACTAACACTAATCATTATTTATTTATTTTTATTTATTCATTGATTTATGTATATTAGCAAAAATACTTACACTTTTTTTCTGTGATTGGTAAGCATGACACTGTCCTAAAAAATCTAGTAAATGGACAATAAATTGCACCATGGGTGTTCCCAGTCAAGTTTAATGGGTTGGCTGCATCGGACAAATGTTTGTTGCTTTGAAATAGCATAGCTCTTGGCTTTGGTTCAAATATCTAAATATAAAGTTTAGATAACTTTCTTGAGCTTTTACAAGCTTTTTTTTACAAGTTTATAGGAAACTATCAAATATACAGCATCAACAAATTTTATTATTTGATCTTTTCTATTTGACCGAACATCGATAGGTTTTATTTATTTGTTTATTTAATTTTTTGATGTTTTGTTTTGTATTTTTACCTTTGCTATTTTCTGCAAAATAATTTTGACTAAGTTACCAAATGTTTGGTGCATGCCCAAATAAAATCAGGAGCTTAGCCACTTAACATATGAAAATGTATGATCTTACTAGACTTAAATAAGAAATGGGGTGGGCCTGTGTATTAGAAAAATAGGGAACTAGATTGTTAACTGCATTTTTATTTACATATTTGACAGTGATGGATGTCTGGACAGCTTATAAACTATTTAATTTGCTTGGACAGTTTTATGCCGTATAGTCATGTTTTGAAGCTTTTTGAGAAATGATCTCCAAAGTAAACCATGTTGGCACAGGTGGACAAATTACACAGTGTGGAAAAAAAACTCTTTAATAAAAAATAAACCTTTTTTATTATTTCTCATTTATTTGTTGAAGCAAGTAAGGAGTGTTTTTGTGGTCTGTCGTTTCAGCACTGGACAGTGCCGAGTAGGCTCAGTTCATACAGTTAAATGTGTTTCTTAATTTTTGTGGAACATTTGAGCATTCATATATGCTGAATGTCAGAAACACTAAATCACACTTTTTACACTGTTTACCTATGCCCATCAGATTTTTATTTTAGGGCTTTTTGTTTTTACTCTTTTGCTAAATAAGCATTTTTCAGAGTTTCTATTTAGAACTGCTTGGTAGATTTTAATTAATTAATTTTTTTATTTTTTTTATTTTATTTTTTGTAGATCTGTATTCACCTCATCAGGCATGCATGTTAAAATATGATGTGTAGGAAAAATATTGAAGTCCGAATACTTTATTAATCCCCGGGGGAAATTGCACCAGTTATAGAGTTTTTAATAGTTTTAAAACTGACTCTCTATTGATTTAATTGTAGATGACTTATAATTGATTTTCCATAATCATACATATCCTAATATCTAATATCATACATGGGTGTGTAATTAACCATTAAAAATGAGTTTAGCTCTTCCTTCAGTCTGTTTCACAGTGTGAAGAACATTCCATGAGGGGTACATATAATTAAAAATTGAAGTAAATAAAATGAATATGAAATGAAGCATGAACTCTATTCAAATTTTAAGATTCAATATTAATGCAAGATTACTGTAGGATGCACCTGATGGTTTGTTCTGAGAAATTACTTCATGGACCTCGCTTGGTTCAAAATGCTGCAGCTAGTTTGACTTGCTATGTGGTGAGAGAAGAGTGTTAAACATATAAAATTATTGTTCCTTTTAACTCACACTAAAATAGGTTCTGCAAAAGTTGCTTTTCCTCTGTCACAGTTAGAAGCAACTAAATATTCCTAAATTTTCCCAGGTAAAAGGCAAAAATATATATAAACATGTTTGTCAGACACTATTTGGCACAGAAATGACGCTGCCTGGGTGGCATGTTCTGTAGTGTTTGAACTATGTGGCTTTTGTGTCCTGGATACATACCGTTCTAATGGTTATTGTCTCACTGTCTGTGTCTGTATAGGTGTTTTTTTTTCTTTTCTCCCCCCTTCTCCTTCTGCTCCCCCCTTCTCCTTCTGCTCCCCCCCTCTCTAAGTGCTCCGGTTTCCTCCCACCTCACGAAAACATCTACCTTAATCTCTTTATGTTAAAGAGGGTTGCATAATATGGTTGTTACTTACCTGTGGTTTTGTATTAATTGTTCACTTTTTTATTTTTTTTATTTTTTTTTTTTATCTTTGTTGCACCAGAAGGAACATGTTTGCATATTCACAAAGTGGGCTCTATATAAAATGAGATTTTTTTTTGAGTCTTTAAAGTAGTCCTGAACGTAAACATACGGAACATCTTTCAAAGGTATAAAAACTGTAATTTTTTTTCAAAAAATAGGAATGTTGACTATAATCCAGCATCTTGTATACCATCAGATACTGACTTCACAAAAACTTTTGATGCATTCTTTGGCAAAAAATCTGAGCGTTTTTTTTTTTTTAAATCAGCTACCCTACCAATGAATTATTAGTCAAAAAATGAATAAGAATCAGATAATAGATTGGTAATTTAAAATTTGTGGTAAACTGGTTGACTTTGCTATAGCAGGTTGCTTTTTTACGCTTAGTTTCAGCAAGGCCCACTACAGATTAATTAAAGCTTTACATTTGTATCATTCATTCATTCATTATCTCCCGCTTTATCCTCTATTAGGGTCACGGTGGGGTTCCCCATGCCCATCCAGGGGAGAACGTCTCGGGCGCTGGGCAGATATACCCAGGACAGGGCGCCAATCCATCGCTGAGCACACACTCACTCACACAGACACACTCTATATGGGGCAATTTGAAGAATTCAATTGACTTGATCCATGTTTTTGGACTGTGGGAGGAAACCGGAGAACCCGGAGGAAACCCACGCGGACACGGGGAGAACATGAAAACTCCACCCAGATGGGGATTCGAACCGGGAATCCCTAGCGCTGAGAGGCGAACGTGCTAACCACTAAGCCACCGTGCCGCCCTACATTTGTATCTTTTATGTTAATTTGCTTATATTAACATACATTTAATCTCAAATATTATGCTAGCCTTCAAAACCTGGTGATTATGCACATTTAAGCATTCGCCCAGCTTTCGTAGATCCTCTTTGTGTGCATGTCTTGAAATTAAATAATTTTCACCAACAGAATACATTGGAAATCAGATAACACCGAAGTAGGTTTGCGGGGGAAGATAATTGCAGTTCACCGAGAGTACCGGCCGTATTGGCTTTACACATGCGTACTTCTTATTTCCTCTATAAACAAAGAGCTCATTGCTCGCACTCTGGCGTTTGTGGTTTCTCTCCCTCCGCCTGCAGAAACGAGTGAAAGATGAACTCATACACGAGAGTGGCCGAAGTGTGTGTGTGTGTGTGTAGCTGATAAAAAGCTTGGGAATTATCAGACCTGCTTATGCTTTTCCTGGGTATCCAAGCAGCCCTGTGTGGACCCCAGGCTAAAGAGAGATGCCCGTTGTGTTTGACGTTGTGTGCTGGCAGTATGCAAGACCCGTCATGCCTCAGCGCGTTATCACTCTCCCTTGATTCCTCCCTGTTAAACCTCCCACAGCCATGTAATGTACTTCCACTGCTCATTAGATCCTAAATGAAAGTTCGGATGCAAAAAAAGTGTTGCTTTGTTACAACAGCTACCCATTTCTATGTACAGTATTTTAACATTATATTGGCTAGGGTTTCCGCCTAGTGTCTTGGTTTCTTCGTTGTTTGTGGGAAGTAATTGCACAATTAATAAGCATTCCATCTTATTGTCATGCACTGGTTTACATTAAATGCTTACATAATTATTTGTATTTAATGTAGATATTAATGTTTCTTGAATCTACCTAGGGGCAGGTGGAAATAAATAAATGTTCCCTTTTAATTCAGTAGTGTGTTGAAGCGCCTTTAGCAATAAAAATGTTGAAGTGCAACTTATCTTTAAAGATTTTTAGATTTTACCTTCAAAATATGTAAGGCTAATACTTGATGTTTTTTTTAAATTCACAACTATCTTAATAAATGAAATTGATATTCTTCATTATTGTCACAAATGTAAACCTTCTGTGAATTTCTCGTGGCATGGTAGACCACTGCTTTTTTCAACAACAATCCATGACATTGGTATATGAACTGGAGATAGTAAATTTCTATAACCCTATTAACTGAAAAATGGCCTATTAACTTACAAACCTTTTATAAGTGAACTTTTGCAGCGTAGGTCTTATTATGGTGTTCTTGTTTTTATATTTATTGATACACTTAAAGGTTTTACTTTTATAAACAAGCCACAGTCATTCACAATCTAAAATTATTTGGGCAACAGGTGCTCCTGTGTGGTCAAGGGAAATGTGCTATGATGCAAGTTAAAGTAAAATTTTTGTATAGAGCTTACTGTAGTAAATATCTCAAAGTAGCTTTACAGTGTTCTAAGCCTAAATTACTGAACAGCAAGCTGAAGCATTAATGGCAAGAAATAACGCCCTGTTATTTATTTTGTTTGTTTGTTTGCCTTGTTCAGTGGGAAACTCCTCTTCTTGAATGTCTAGGCAGTGTTAATGTTGGAGAACAAAAATAATGTACAGATTATGAATATATTTAAATTTTAATTCAAACTAAAATAATGGAATAAATAAACAAAAAAAAAAAATTTATTCTTACTCGTCTGTGCAGCAATCTATTGGCAGGGCTGCATATACGGTGGTCTAATAGTAATCAAGGTCTTGTCCATCAGAACCAGTTGTCTGATTGTTGAACTCAAATAAATTTCAAATTTAAATAAAATAAATTTGGCTTTAAAGTCCTGATCTCTAGTGAATATGGAAGAGCTCTAAGATTGCTGTAGTGCTCTGGCGATGTTGTGGATAAGGAGCTGGTGATGCCTCAAATGTAACCAAAAGTAATGCAATCAGAGAATTGAGATATAGAGAGACTCTATACGTATATAATGTAGATACATTATTTAAAATACATTTTTTAAATAAACATATCGTATATCCATGATCTGAGCCTGTTAATTTATCTGTAATGCCAGACTAATGATTAAAATGTTAATTTACACATTTCTTAAAAAACTGTTAGATCCTTATTTGATTTATTTATTTTTTTGGCTACTTTTTCTTGAGTTTTGAGGTCTTTTTTTTTTAAAGGCTGCACTTATCACATGATTAATATTAAGGGCCTAATGGATAAAACATTCTGATAGACTGCCCCCCCCCCCAACCCTTACTGTACTGTTAGCGTTAGCTTTCATTGGATCCAACCCAAAACCTCATAATGGGAGAGGTTGTCCAAATAAAATATAAAGACTGTATAGAACATATGAGACAAGCCACACCTTTTAATTATACTGTACAAATGTCTACAAACTTTTGATTTTGTACACTTTGTTAAAAGTTTGATGTCTATTGATAAGTGGAACCCTCTCAAACTTAATTTCTGTGGATGCTCACATACTTTTAATTGTACAGAAAAGCTTTAGCCATGGCTATTTCTGAACACCTTTTTTAAACTTCATTTTTGTCATTTAGAGAGTATGGTTTCTACTGAACACATGTAAACTGAAGAACTTAACGTGGCATCACATCAAATGCAGGGTGTAGATGAGACCTCCGTACAGGACAACACGCTTGTTTACAGCATTGCATCTCATTGTAAATAGAGGCAAAATGCTTCAGTGCTTCTCTCCCCCCCCCAATTGGATTTGAGGTTTTTATTGATCCTGATTCGTAATTGTGGTTTAAGCAGTATTGTAACGTTGGAACTGTTCACATAGCCGTTCTCACAGCATACCTGAATAAACCCCCTCCCCTCTCTTGGCCATTACTTCTGGCCCTCCTTGCCCTCAGATGGATTGTGCTGTGGGAGAGGTTAGACTCTGAGAACTCGTTTAACGTGGGAAACGCAGACATTTAACGGAGGAAGCCAGGCTTGCAAAATCCAGACCTGAGGTCCTGTTACAGTGCCGGTCCGGCGCGAAAAGAGCAACTTATTCATATCATTTGCTAATGCAGGGATTGGATGTTGAGAATAAAGATTGAGTGTCGTATCGTCTCGGTAGCACAGGCAATTTATTGTTGCAGCTCAGTCAATGAAAATGCGCCTGTTCACTGCTGGAATTGAAGCAGAATTATTCCTTCAGTCTGTGTACAGAGAAGGTACCGTCATGATGTGGAGAACAGCCAGGTGTAGCTGCAGCCACCTTTCAGTGAAGGAATGCAGACTTTTATAAATATTAAAACAGAGATGTTGGTTTAAAAAAAAAAAAAAAAAAAAAAGCTACTGCAGCCATTGAGATTTCCTCTTTCAAATGCGCCTGAACTTTTCAGGCTCTGTATAGACACCTATCCAAAATCCCATATGTAAACCACAAACCTGAACCACGACTATGCAAACACTTCACATCACAGTTGTATGAGCTGGTTTTAGGTCTCAATCCAAAACTGTGGGCATGAATATGGAAATTCCTTTCCAGCTATAATAGCCCATATCCCTAAGGTTTTGGGTCTGTTCTTAAAAAGGAAATGGATATTAACGATAAAACAAAAGATCTTGGGCACTGTCATTCTTCTTGTTTACTACATGTGAACAGTGCCATGCTGGTTCCTTTTGTGTTGTATAATACCTAAAAAATAGTAGATGCTAAGGAAGTTCTTTTAAGACTAATACTTGTAGAACTGTGTGCATTTTCTTCAGTGCACACACAGGATTCCTTTAGAAGTTCTAAATACTATAAGAAAGTACACCCAGTCTGAAAGAGCTCCTAATGGGGTGCAGGCCATTGACTTTATTGAGCTCTCATTTTGCACTTTAATCTGCACTTTAAAACTGTTCCAAGATCTATAAATCCTGTACCATAACATCACTAACTAAATGCAGGAAAGCTGCCCACATACTGTACATTTGGCAACATTGTGCATTTTAATTATATTTGTGTGTATTTACTTCTGCTTCTGGCTCTAAACTGTTGGATGTGAGCGCTAACATAACATAATGTCTGCAGTGTGTTTGGGGGGGGGGGGGGGGGGGGGGGCTTGCAAGGGTTGTAACTGGAGGTGAATAAGCACTTGGTTTATAAGTTTTTGGATCTACTCTGACACCTACCCTGACTTCTTGCCTGATTATCCCGCTTCCTGTGTCTTACTTGGTCCAGCACTTGGTCTCTTGGCACGGATTTACGTCTGCTGCTGATTACTTTCTACCCTCTGTCTGCATCCTTTCTGACGTAATTAGGACCAGCGGGGACGGGCCTTTGAAGTTGATTGTCTTTTTGGGGATGTACCTTTTTAATACGCATTTACCATTCAGTAGCTTGGGACCAGGCATTTTAAACTTTTTAAACATGCAGCCTCTTGTGTTTCTACTTCTACCTTTCTCTATTTTCATGCTCCATGTCACTAAAAAGACTAGCGTCGAAGAATCAATAAGGAAGTTTATACAATAGGAGTTTATTGTTTGTCTTTATTGTGTAATTTGAAATAAGCTTTAATGGGAGCTTTTCTGTCTATGTAAAATGTTGTTTGGCTTTTCTAATTTGTATTAATTATTGCATTCTCAAATAGAATTTCTAAAAATATATATTTTTACAGTTCTTACGGCTTTCATGCTGATACCTACACGTGATTGGGGGGGGGGGGTGACGACCAATATTTTATATTATGTACTATACTATATAATATGTACAAGTTTATATACATTTATTATAATGTGCAGTTTAACATTCATTCACTTTTTTCTTTGTTAAAATAATGAGCTTTTAAAGACTCTTGTAATCTTGTTTTAATTTGGGGATCTCTGAGGTGGTATGAGGGACTTGCTTTGGTGCTTGTGGCTATAATTAAAACAGTGTTCTTCAGGAAAACTTGCAATTAAGACTAATACATTTTAGCTTTGAGTATCAGACTTTTGTGACCAGAGTGACCAGAGAACAAGAAGTAGTTCACACCATTATGTAAAGACTTGGTGGAATTTTAACTTTATTGTGATCTTTGGTGGCACATTTTACCAGATAGCTGAAAGGAACTGAGTGCAGCCAGACGCAGCTCCACAGTGTAACTCCTCCAGGAAGAACGCTTTGATTAGCGTCTCACTGTTCCAGTCTTGTCTCGTCACAGAGCTGATCAAAGCTATTCATGGTCTGAGGGCAGCAGTAGCTAAAGACCTCATTACAGGGCCAGGGTGAGGATGACGAGTGTGACCTTCTGCTGACCTTAGCACTTCCAAAGCCAAAGCTTCCTACACAACTTGGTCTGCTTTAGACATACTGCAATTACTTCTAAATTGTTTTTTAAAGAGGGTACTTCACCAGTTTAATTTGACCTGCAAATCTTCAACCACATTATACATTAAACTGGATATGTATATTATTGTGTAATACAAATAGTTTGTTAAGAGTTAAGAAATTTATATTTTACATCAACAAGGTATTTTGGATGCCCTGTTTTAAGTTCCTTTACATTAGATCGTCTAGCACACACTTTTATCCAAAGCAACTTAGAAGAAAACCCACCCTGTTGTTGACTCAGGGTCAACCATGATACCGCATGGTTAAGGGCCTTACTCAAGGGCTCACATTGGTAACTTTGGATGATTTGGAATTTTGAATCCACAACCTTTGGATTGATAGCCCAATACAACCATTGAGCTGCAATACTGTGGAAATTCTCCAAAAATGGAGGCTGATGGCTACACTGTATGAAAAAAGTATTGAGATTTAATTTGAATTATTAAATTCAAACATTTTATTTTATTTAGTTCCATAACTACAGGTCCATAAAATCAAGAACCTGGCTATACAGTCTGGATGGCGGTATACTTTCAGTTATTTGGGGACAGTTTGAAGAAAAAGCACATTTATTTATTTATTTATTTATTTATTATAAAGAATAATACAAGGGTACATACAGGCATGGTTGGGTGATTTAGGTGTGGAAGATCTTGACTGACCCACAGAGAGCACTGATTGTAACCCTATTAAAATCTTTAGAATAAACAAGAAAAATTGCAAACCAGGCCCACTTATCCAATTTATGTGTCTGATCTCACAGATAATACTGTGAATAAATAAGCAAAATATCAAGAGGACATGATTCAGAATTCTGTACAAGTTGAAGCTTTTAAGACTGCAAAGTAAAGACTGATTTCAAATGGGAAGTTATAAAAGCTCAAGTGGGATAGTGTTCTAGAACTTTTTTAGTGTATGGGGCAGGCAAACATGCATGCTAGATCAAAATGATGTCCCACAGGTTCTTGCAGTGTAACACGGTGTAATGTGCTATCAAAAGGTTGTCCATTCTGCTGCATGGTTCCAAATGTTGGTGTGCTACGTGTGGTTGTGCAGGAACTGAATGGATATGCATGCTGCCATCATATGAATGAGAGTTTTGGGAACCCATCATTTGTCTTCCTCATGCTGACCCTACTTTTCCTAATCTTTTGATCTACTTAACTGAATGTTTCCCTTGACAAGACTAGCATTTGACCCTGAGATTGGCTCAAGCATACTTGTTTAATTTATTCCTTTATGCCACAAACAAACCAATTCTTAACCCCTCACCTTAAGAGACCGTTTTATCCTCATGTCTGCGTGCAGTAGAAGCAACCTGCAATGTGAGCCGGTGTTTTTGGTTTGGTGTGATTTGAGAGAAATCTGGGATAAAGTATTCCACATTTAGAAGTCTTTGGGTTTCTTTGTTTAGCTCATGTCGTTTTCAAACAAATTACAAAGTATCCAGGCTTTGTAGTCAACACACACATGCAAATACATGCTTTTAGTTACTTTTCATTTTTAAAATGTCAAATGTAGTAAAAATGTATTAATATGAAGTTTCTTTACCGCAGGTTCCTGAGCTATAATCTATTATCACAATAACTTGTAGACTATCGAGTCGCTTATATAAATGAATTACTTGCTGTAAAACTTTTCTTTTTATATCTAAATGGCTAATGTAAATTTTTGTCCTACTTAGACACCCCATTTCCAGTAAAGTTGAAACACATGCTAAAAATGCAATACAATTTAAGACATAATTTCCAGATGTTTATGAACTCAATGGATTGAGAAGAATGTGATGTATTACATAAAATTACTATTTAGAATTAAAATATGAGAATTAAGCATTTTGAACATTTATGAACTTACATCAACCTCGTGACATGAGACTACATCTTTTTTCAGCCCTTCATCTGGTATTGGTTTAGTAAATGGACCTCTTCTCCTGACTAATTTAATAGTTCAGGTCAAAACATCAGAACATCAAAGGTGAAGATAAATTTAGAAAATCCCCCCAAAAATTGTTGATGAACAGTAATTTCATTTTACCCAAACTAATTCTACATTTTAAATGGTATTTTTATTTTTAATGTTCCAGATGACTCGCAGTTTTCATTTAATTGTGTATTTTGTATCATCTGCAATTTATTTTCATCGATTATGTGTGTATACATAGGTTTGTATACACTTTTCTCCTTCAATGCTTTAGCTCGATTGTTGTTTTTTAGTTTTCAACACACACTGTTTTGTATTTTACATTCTTAAAGGTTAACTCACACTAGGATTTTTTTTTCAATCAACTGGCTTAAAGTAATGTAAAGTAACGATAGATTATTTTTCTGTACTTAGCTGATTCTTGCCATAATATGGATTATAACTGAGGTCAAATAGTTCTATTTACTGTATATGGATTTATACCAAAATTACCTCTGCACAGCTTAACTAATGGACGCAAACACATTTAGAAGGCAAGAAACTGGTCGATTGAAAACCATTTAAGGTGGCTACCTTATGAAGCTGATGCCAAACTTTTGCAAAGCTGTCATCAAAGCAAAAGGTGGCAACTTTTGAGGAATCTTAAATATACAACAGACTCCTAGCAGAGCTACAGACACTTTTTTTTCTACATTTTTATAAAATAAATGAACTAATCCTTATCATTTTTAGGGTTAAGCATCATTCATTGATTTTGTATTGTTACATGTTAAGCTATAGCACCCAATATAAATCTGCTGTTATTCATGGTTCATGGTAAGTGTTCATGGTTGTGTTTGCAGGTCCCAGTAACGGACAGGAACGCTCTGAACTCTCTGTGGGGCAAGCTGGCCTCCGAGATCCTGATGCAGAACTGGGAGGCTGCCATGGAGGACCTCACCCGACTGCGAGAGACTATCGATAACAATGTAATATCCCACCACTCAGTTCAATACTGCACTCAGATTCGCTTACATAGGCCCTGATATTGACTACCTCACATTTCACCACTATTACCAATGCTGCTCTCTCTTCTCTCCTTGTTACATTGTGTTGTTGTTTTCCCACTCCATTTCTTACTCTTATCATTTGCTTGTTTTTTGTTATTTGTTGACTACTAAAACAGAACATTAGCACAGTTGTACTAAATGAGTTGGATTTTTTACTGGAATGGTAGACCATATTACGAAAGTGTTAGCATGCCGAAAATCTGTTTTGATCTTAGATTAGACCTCTATAATCATTACCAACTAAGATGAGCCACTGTCTTTTGGGAGTCAGTGATTCAACATAACAATTGCAAACATTAAAAGTAATCTAGGGTTATTAAAGAAATGTAAAGTATGGGCCATGGACTATTTCCAAACATAGTATTGAATTGCCTAATACATGAAAAACCTAGCTTGTCCCTTCTGTTGATATGGGTATAAAGCATTATTAAGATATTATGGTAATTTTCTCTGTTCTATTTTCTGTAAATAATGTGAAAGTAAGTTATTACTCTCCTGGCTTCAGGACTTTGAACAGATTGACTGGCCACTTTTTAAGGTACACTTATTATCATTGTCCACTTAATTGAAATGCTCCTTTTGCTATATATATATATATATATATATATATATATATATATATATATATATATATATATATATATATATATATGGCTCCCTGTCAACTACCGAATTCAGTTTTAAATATTACTAGTGACTTTCAGAGCCTTACATGGTCTCGCCACATCATATATTTCTGATTTAATTGCACCATACAGTTCTGCTTGTACCCTCCGATCCTCTTCAGCCGGTCAGCTCACTGTCCCTCCAGTCCACGTGTCCACTATGGGGGCAAGAGCATTTAGCCACTCTGCTCCATCTCTCTGGAACAACCTCCCTATCCAAATTTGCAACATTGACTGTTTATCAACCTTTAAATCCCGGCTCAAAACCCACCTCTTTACAATTGCATATTCCTAATTTTTCATTGCACATCTCTCTGTTTATTTTATGCGATCTCGATAAGTGAATAAATGTATATAAATCTGTTTGTCTGATTTTATTTTATTTTATCTCCTTTTATATTCTGTCCCTTTTAACTTTTGTAAGGTGTCCTTGAATGCACTGAAAGGTGCCATTTATAAATAAAATGCATTAATAATAATAGAATAATAATAATATATATATACACATATACACATATACACACACACACACACACACACACACACACACACACACACACACATGCCCTTAGTGGGCCTTTGACTGTCAAGATATTTATTTGTAGCTCTTAAAAAGCATAATGGTGCATAATTTATTGCCTCTGTGATCAAAAGCACAATTTAGATGTAAATAATTGTAAGTAATTTCACCACAGCCCATCTGTAATATTTATTGCTAACCTTTTATATAGCACATTAATTTAGCCATCAATTATGTAAAAAAAAAAACATTTGGTTTGTTTCACATTTAAGGTGCCATTTAATTGCCATTACCAGATAAAGACAATGTACTATTGTAAAAATATCCATGTAAATAAATAAACTTGAACACAGTCATGTAGACATTCAGATCTGTGGTAGTTTGGTAAGTCCAGATCACCTATTCGCAACTTTATTGACTATGGGTAGACAATAAAGCAGACACACAGATCATGCAAACTTGTCTGTCCATCCATCCTGAAATTAAACCCTCTGTGTGTCAGTTTTGTTGACTACCCATAGTCAAAAAAGTCTTAGAGACAGATGCTGCAACCCACTGTGTCACGTTTATTAAATCTAAAATGATTATTACAAATTTAGTATGAACTAAATAAAAGAGTATTAATTAATTTACAATGAACCATTTTCAATAATACATGTTTATGTATTATTGTTAATAGTAATTAATATTATTAATAATGCATTGTATATTTTACATTATATACAGTATGTATTATTGAAATGGTTCATTGTAAATAAATTAATATTTAATCAATACTGGAACTTTGTTTGAACTGATGTTTGTCCTGAATTTTTTTTTTTAGGATTTCATACTTAATTGAATAGAATCAGTTTAATCAAGATTTGGTTACTGTTGATTTGAATATTCTTACATCTTCTACATGGGCATTTTAACCTGTTGTTTTTAACAATAATTTATGAATTATAAAGTACTATTGTTATGTGTATGGTCAGACTTAAAAGCTTACAACTTCCTGGGATGTTTGTGTGATTAGACGGTGAGTTCACCTCTCCAGTCTCTTCAGCAGAGGACGTGGCTGATTCATTGGTCCCTCTTCGTCTTCTTTAACCACCCCAAAGGCCGAGACAACATCATCGAACTGTTCCTGTACCAGCCACAGTAAGCACCTTAAGCAGCTGCTTATACCCTCAGTGTGTGTGTGTGTGTGTGGGGGGGGGTTATCTAGCTTTATTCCCCCCACCCCCCACTTCTCCCCTAATAAAACTGGATGAGGTAGTATGATGTGTATGGGCTGAGATCGGAAAGCTCACCACAGTCCACAAATGAAAACTGCTGAGTCTATGCTGGACAGTCCAGTGCTTTAGCCCACTAACACCCCTCTCCACACACATACACACACACATACATACATATATACACCCATATATGTATGTATATGCATGCACTCAAACAAACATACATGACCCTAGGGGCTACAGTGAAAACAAGAGATCATATTTCTCCAATAAGCTCCGAGTATAATAGATGGCTTAGCAGACGAGACGTCTTGGGCTGGGAACTGGAGCTCTGACTCAGCTGAGGGCTGCACATCAAAAATCGATTGCCTTTACAGCAGCCTTCGTTATGCAAAAGAAACCAAAACCTCATACTAAACCAGTCTGGACCTAAATAAATGCCCCCTTTTTAATATATATATATTAGGGGTGTAACGGTATGCTGTATTCCGCGGCGGGATACAATGGAAAGAAAGACAGAACTACAAATATGAGACAAACTCTACACCTGAGCCAAGTTGCACCCTAGCTGTAAACACTTCTAAGCATGCCATGTAGTTCACTTTAGAGGTGTGCAGCATAGAGCATGCGTGAAACCCATTAAAAACCAATAAGAGATTGCAACCAATTTATTGAAACCAATAATAGTGATGCTGAGAAACGTGATCCGCTTATATGTATATACAGCATTTATATGCTGTAGTGGTTTCAAGCATTTAATAAAAGTGACGGTAAAAAAATCTAGTGCTTCAGATACCTGACCCAAAACCCCCCTGGACTGTACCGTATCGAACCGTGAGGTCCATACCGCAGTGTTCCCAAGTGTACTGCACCTTTGAAGGAATGAGTGTTAAAGGCTTTGCCCAAGGGTTCACATTGGCATTTTTGGTGGACAGGTGGTTTAAATCCCCCACCTTCTGATTGATAGCCTTACACCCTAACCACTGAGCTACCATGCCCTTCTGGTCCAAATGTTCAAATCAGAATTTTTCGTCAAATCAAAGCAAGTTGCCTTCTTTATATTTAATTAGATCCAAAAACCATGTCTTTTAATATTAAACCATTTATTTGCCCAAATGTGCAGGATTGGTCTTATCTGTCTTTCAACAGGCTTTTCATTTGGTCTTTCCTATTCCTCTCAGAAGAGATGACTAAAGTAGGCCAGACCAGCAATTAGTAATAAGTACTTCACCATCGTGGCTGTAGTAAGGATGGTCTGAGGTTGCTTGTTGTGCTGCTGGCTGGAAAACCTCAGTGAGGCTTGGCTTTTTTCCTGCCGTAGTGACCACTGGCTTCCTTTGGGCCTGTGACCTGTGGTTGTTTGACCTGTTGGCCAAGGCCATGGCACAGGCACCATCAGACCTGTTCCACTTCAGCACAGCTGGCCGTAAGAGACCCGCTTTGGAACTAAATGCTCATTATAAATGAACTCGTTATACTTCGGTAAACGTCTTTAAATAGGTTTGTCTAATTTGTGGTTGGACTCCTCGAACCCCGAACCTTTCTGCATTGGCCAGGTTCTTTATAGATGTTTCTAAACTCTTGATGTTCTCTCGCCTTCCGTGGTTTACTCTCAGCAAGAATTAAGTCTAGTTCCCACAAAATGGGTCTGGACGTGTAGTTTATTGTGTTTGTATCATAAGATTTCTTGAGTTTAAATTACAGACTTGCTTCCAAATATTTTTATGTGTTGTTGGGTTACCAACAGTTGTTAGGTAAAACAAAGTTATTACTATGAGTTTTTCAAACCTTTGTTGGATATTTACATGTATAATATTTACCTACCTAATATTATTTATTCAACATAACATCAAGAAATCTTTGTTTATATGTTTTTCTTCGATTTCACGACCATTTCCACCAATTTTTAGGTACCAATAATCTGTCACATGACCCAATTTACCCAGGTTAAGGTCTATCATGTGATCCTTTTAAGTCATATGATTGTCCTTGTTCTATTATGAGCTGCTGCTTATTAATTATCCTTAGGGCAAAGTATAATTTTTTGGATCCAACTTTTTTATGCATATATGAGCTTACAGACACCAATTATTGGATAGTATGAGTGTAATTCATACAGAAGAATATGTGCCATGTCGGTTGGCTGTCCTTGGACTCCAGCCATAGATTGCTGTGACATCAAGATTTAAACTAGCAATTTCAGCATGATGGAATAATAAATTTTCTTATACATCCATCAAAACCTTAATTTTTTTAAAATCATTTCCAAGTTATGAAGCTTAAATATTAGACCTATTATTAAATTAGTGTGCTATTCATCTACAGCTAAAAGAAAAAAACTAAAATTTAACCTGTGTGTAGTTACTCTTTTGTTTTCACCCTGACCATGGTTCTGTTTATTAGTTTAATATGTTTAAAATATGTAACGGATCTGAAGTAGCCTGTATATCTCTGATTCAGAATTGTTGGCAAGTTTTTATAAGCCAGTTGTTCTTCCAGCTCTCTTTTACTTAACACCTAATTCCTCCAGACAGCTTCTGAAACTTGTGAAGTCTTACCAGGAGAAGTAGATACTCAAATATCTTTATGGTTGTAATTGTATTAATAAAAGAGGTGGTTTCTGAAGCTAATAAATTAAGTGATAATAATAATAGTAATATGCTTAATGTTTTAGCACCTTTTGCAAAGCCAAGGACGTTGACACTTTGTTCTTTATTGTTTTGTTAAGTTTGGAAAATATGTTTAAATTTAAAAAGATTGTATTTAAAAAATAATTAATAAATTGCAGTAAAAGTGAAATCTATTTTCTTTGTAATTTACTAATGAAACACAGTATAGTTGTGTTCTTCAGACTGTCACTTTCAATTTTTTCAAAATTCTAAAATATCTTTTTTTTGCCATCCAGGCATTTTTTTGTTGTCCAGAATATCCAGACTTTTGGTTTTGGTTTCAGCCAGGAATGTTAATTTTGGTACATCATTGGTCCACAGTGTTTTGAATGGATTCAGCTGGAAGGCGTTTCAGTAGAGCTGTCTTCATGTGATGCTGATGTGCTATCAATGGAATAAGGAAAACAAAAAACTGAACATAATACTGAAGTTTGGCGATGAACTTATTTGTTCTGGGGCAGATGGAGTAATTTTTGTCAGAAGAGGTCCTTTAGGGTTCAGGCAAATGTACAGAAACCAAAAACAGCTTATGAATATGAAGAAGCTAATAAGGATTTGGGCCATGCTTGGCCTCCAGAAAAGCCCTAATCCATTTTGGAATGCTGTCATCCCTGTTCAGAGTGGTTTGTGGTGCTTGCTGGCGAGTCCGTTCTTAAAGAGGTGAAGGAGGTGAAGGTCTTCACAGCATGTCCTATAGAACTGTGCAGGCAGGTCATCATGATAGAAAATGGGAGCTAGATCTTGTGATTAATAAACAATATTTTAATGATTTAAACAGATTTAACTTGTACCTATAAAGTCATGCTGCTTTTAAAATAACATTTCATGGCACTGCAGGGGGGGGGGGGGGGGGGGGGGGGGGGGGGGGGGGGGGGGGGGGGGGGGGGGGGGGGGGGGGGGGGGGGGGGGGGGGGGGGGGGGGGGGGGGGGGGGGGGTTTTTTTTTTTTTTTTTTTTTTTTTTTTTTTTAAACTTCACCACAGTTTACATAATTGTGCCACATGCGGAAACTAAAATTCACCAATTTTTAATTTATGAATTATTTTTAAAAAGAAATCACAAAAAAGCTTCATTATTTTATTTGTGTTGCAAAAATTGTCAAAAATCCTATTTTTTGGTCATTTTCAAAAATACTGTCACAAAATGCAACAGTTGTAAACTACATTAAAAGCTGCTCCTTTTTTATACAGCATTTGCTAGAAGCTGGTAAAGAACAATAAGTCTGAACCTTAAATCCTTATAAACAATTTAAGCAAACTTTAGTGCATAGGGGTTACAAGGTTAAGCCTTTCATCATTTATTTAGGACAATAATGTCACCTTTTGAAACTATTTTGGATCTGTGTGACCCCTGCATCTGCAGTGTTAATTTTTGTACTTTATTTCTTTAATGTAAAGTACTTTTTTTTTACATTGTACATACAGTACATTTCTGTACATTTTGAAAGTACACTGTGATCAAGTAATTTAGCATTTTAGAACTCCCCTTACGTCCTGTAAAATGTAAATCTTAGGTTGCATATTAAGAATCTTTATAAGTGGAATTGACATCTGTCATTTTTGATTTGGTGATTGATATTTAGACTATATTGTTTTAGGTACGGTAAGGGTGTTTTGATATCACTCGCAATCCCCCACATGCACACAGATACATGCATGTGCATAGAAAATTGAAGCTGTACTCCTTTAGATTTTCTCCTTCAAAGGTTTATATATTTTCTTTATTATGATCAACTGATAGACTCTCACTCTTAATGTTTCTCTGCCTTTTACTGCATTATTTATTAGACTATTAAGATGCATTACAGAATGTGCTTGCCAGAAATAGTGTCCTGAGGTGGTAATTAGCCCCCTCCCCCCTCCAAATCACCAAAGGTCTCTTGTAACAAAAAGTTTAATTGAAGATCACAACATGTACTGTACAAATCCTGTACTTAGTTTTTTGGTGTTTTGCATAAAAGCATTTAATTTTTTTTTTTTTTATTTAAACGAACATTTGTTAATTTCAATAAACAGTGAGGCACCACTGGTTTATTTCAGGTACTTTTATGTAACTGCCCCTAAGATGAACTAGTCTTTTTTTATCAATTGACTACAATTATTTACTATTTTTAATTTTATATTTGACATGCACACTTTACTTAATCACATCCCGCTGGCAAATATTAAGAGATCATACATATGTTTTGTAATAAAATGTATGAGAATACATCGGTCATTAAATTAATGTTTTATTTTTGTAAATACAAAATCAAGCCATGCTTTTTGAAAACATGGATGCTTTATGGGAACAGTTTGGTAAAGAACCTGTTGTAGTTCATCCTGACTGTCAAGTTCAAGTAACTGGGTCCCCTGACTGTCTTGTTTAAGTAACAGTTAAAATGTACCTAAACATATGTCTAAGTTTTTTTTTATATAATTTTTTTTAAATTATTAATTATACTGACAGAGTTTGATGACACAAAACATCTGTGTCAGTGTTGTGTACCCCCAAGGGTCTCAGGACCTCACTTTGGAAACCAGTGGTTTGGAAAAGTTGCAGGGGCAAGCATGATTCACTAAACTACAAAGCAAACTTCTAAATTGTTATGAGTCGTGGACTCCTTTAAATGGTTTGACCAGATTACTGTGGAGTCTTCTGTACATGTGTTTCTTCGTTTGTCACCAGAAGCCTCTTTGCTTTCTGTTTTAAATTAATTTCAAGAGTGGAGCGTAGATAAGGTTAATGACATTGGTTTAAATATTGCAGCACTGTAAGTGCACCTTTTAAAGAACTCTTAGACTTATAACAAGGCAACTCTTGTATCCTTGTTTCTTTTTTTCCTGAGTAAAAAGAGTGTTCTGTGTTGGATTGTAACAGCGGCACTGCTCAATGATGTTTCGCACTCTGCCTACAGCTAGTTGACCTGTGGCTGAAAAACAAGCCCCACTGGGTTGTATTTCAGCTCCTGGCCTGGTCTGTGGCCAGTGATCCATATCTACACTGGGCTTTTCCTTGTCTTTCCAGTAGTAAAGAGAGATGCTTTTACCCCAACTACCCCCCTGCTTTTTTTCCTCTTCATACAGCCTAACTGACGGCTTATTCTCAAGTGTTTCATTTTTTTCTTTCCTGTTTTAGGTATCTCAATGCCATTCAGACCATGTGCCCACATATTCTGCGCTACCTAACCACTGCTGTCATAACTAACAAGGATGTGCGCAAGCGCAGACAAGTGCTGAAGGACCTGGTCAAAGTCATCCAGCAGGTACTGGACTTAATTTGTTAATATGTTTAACTGGCATAGAAACAGCACAAGTAAGACCAAATATATCATCAAGCTCACAGGAACCAGTACAGAACTGAACAGTAGAACTGCATTAATGTGGATCATGATAACATATAAATGTTTTTTTAAACATATACTACAGTTAAAAAAAAAAGACATTATACAGTCCAGTGGTAATGTGCTCAGTGGTTCAGGACCTGATGAAATACTCCACATTATAAACCATCTACTTTCAAAACATTGCATGACCAGAAGTTTCTGGACTTTGATCAATATCGGTTCTATACCATACAAAGATATTTCAGTTTGGTTATATCTTATGACCAGTTGGGTATTAAATTGGAAGATGTTTTGGATCTTAATGCAAAAGCTATATTTACATCAGAAACCATATGAATGTATATTAGGTTCATTACAATATTTGACATTATTCTGAACCTTTTCTGATCCCTTTAATTTCAGGCTTTCATCTTATGAAAGTCTTTTAACTACTTTTCACGTAATTTAGACTATTTAAACCAGGGGTCTCAAAGTGCCGGCCCGCGGGCCACATCATAAATAATAATAATCTGGCCCGCTATTTGGTTTAATTATTTATATTAGTTAATTTTTATATTTTATCTTAATTTGTAATGTGGTGTTTGTGTGTTGCCTTTATTTTTGTGCTTACGCTGCATTGCCTGGTGATTAGCGCCAGGCAATGCTGCATAAGCCCAACCAACCCGTAAGCTGCACATCTCTGTGTAACAGGTTGTACTCAGAAACAAAGCCAAACAGTATAACAGTCACTGGTGTAGATGTGTCGCTGGTGCTAATGAAAGACACAGACTCGTTTAGCAATAGGAACTCCGAATTGCTCCGAATCGTGTGTCACACCTTTATTCGTCCACCCGCAACGCATACCTTAAGCATAGTGCCCATGTTACAGCACAACATTCTACAACTGGTTTATTGAAAACAGCACGTACTGATGGTTTAAACGTACTGATGGTGTAACGGCGCGATGAAGATGATAGCTGACACTCGGGAAACCGAACTCTCCAGAGAGGTAATCCATAGAACAGAAGGTAGCAGGGGAGCGCATTACTGAAGATCAGACACAAACAGCCAACCGAACAGCTTAATAGAGAGATAAACAGGAAGTAGTAATCAGAACTCTGAAGAACTCAGAGCGCCACCAGTGGCAGGAAGAGGGAATAGCAGGTACAGAAGGTAAAGTGGATGTGACACTACGCTACGCATGCGCTCACCATTCCCAGCAAAAACATTTTGTTAGCAAAAATGTCACTTTCGAAACTCAAAAAAAATAAAATAAAAGTTGATTTGGAAAAAAAGTACATATGTGTGTGAAAAACTCTTCTCAACTGTAAAATTTAATAAATCCAAGCACAGATCCAGACTGACCGATGCCCATCTCCAGTCCATCAGAGTGTCCACTGCAAACTCACTTAAAGCAAATGTGGCTCATTTGTGTCAGAAGAAGCACTGTTAAGTTTCTGGTAGCAAGCACTAAGCAAACACTGAATGTATTTGAATTACATAGTTATTATATAAATAGTTGATTTTCCATTTTCCCGCTGCTTTTTGTTGCAATTCTTTAATCTGGCCCCTTATCGAAAACACAGCCTGGTTAGTGGCCCCCAGGTAATTTGAGTTTGAGACCCCTGATTTAAACTCTAACTTTCCTCATTGGGAAAGTGATTCTTAGTTGGTCTGCATTACCACAGCAGATCTAAGATTAATAATGAGATCAAGATTACATGATCTTCTCCACAAAGTGTATAACAATGATTTCCAACCATGCTAAGTATAAGTGAAAAACAGAAAACATCTCTTATTTCATGGGAAAAGAACCATTGCATGTGCAGGATGGAGTTGTGTGTTGGGTGATTAATTAATAGGACTTTATTCACGGCATGACCTCTGAAAGGTTCAGCTCAGGTCCTGATTGAGCACAGCAGGTCTTGATCTTATTGGAGCTGATGAATGTTGCTGGACGCCCTGATTCTGTTGTGTGAGATCTTTCTTCATCCAACAACAGTAGCTTCTCTTAAGATCAGTGACACTAAAATCTAAATGTGAAACGCCTCCAGCTGTGTGATCTCTTAAACATCTGGCTGTATGAGCTTGCTGGCATTGCAGAGGAGTTTGCTCCAGCATGTGTGGTATTTATATTATCTGGGACGAGAGCATCACATAGCACAGTGGGACTCCTTCACTCGGAATATTGCTCTCAGTTCCTTAATTTTGAGCTGTTTACTGTTTCTAAAGGTTGCACCCCATCATATCCTCATTTTCAACTCTTACAGGGTTTCTATTTTTTCTTTTTCTTGTTTCAGGAGTCATACACTTATAAAGACCCCATCACAGAGTTTGTGGAATGTCTGTATGTGAATTTTGATTTTGATAGCGCTCAGAAGAAACTTAGAGAATGTGAATCGGTAAGTTTCTGACATCTGCTTCATTTATTAGCCAAGTAACAGCTTTATATGGTTTGAAATAAAAGTTTTTTATGGTTTGCATTAGACTGTCCCCATTTTTGTTCAAGTGGGGGACCATACAGGTGTTTTGTTTTAAATTATTTCAAGTATCAGTATTTCAAATTTAGTTTCTAATATTTTTCAGTTAGTGTAACCTTTTATCTGATATTACTCAAGTCTTTTATGATGTGGCACAGTTAATGTCCATAGTGAATCTCTCTCTTTCATTCTCTCTCTCTCCCTCTCTCTCCCTCTCTCTTCCTCTCCCTATCTCTCTCGTCTTTTGAATTAACTTAAATGACCTTAAGTTAACTAAAAATAACAGTATTCTTATGATAGAAGTTATTTTGGCACAGGACTTTTAGTGCATTCTTCAGGAAATCCTATCTGTAACACTACCTTGGACAAAAGTATTCTGTAGATACAGATTTCTTAATTGTTTAATTCAGGTGTTTCATTTGATCCAACTGATCATATGTTGAACAGTCTAGCAATGCAATGCAATTTGCCATTACATACATTTGGGGGAAAAAAGTTTAGTTGTAGACAGTTTATATTTAGTTTATTGTTTATTCTCGATAGAAATATTCTATTGTGTTATTGTGGATAACTGCAACCATAAGGTGTTAGATTTTGTTAAGATTAGATATACCTTTATTAGTCACCTAGTCCTTTTGCTACTGTAACTAGGTGAATTTCCCCATGGTTGGACTAATAAAATTACAAAGATATGTTAAGTGCTAAGATGCATAGTATATACAAGTTGCCAATGTTCTAGAGTTCCAAATATTTACTGGCGGTAACATTAGCTGAACTTTGGAGTGCGTGGGAACGGTGGAAAGGATGCTGCCACAGGACTTTAAAGCAGTGGAAACATTTTCTGTGTAGTGATTACATCTCTATCTAACAGTCTGATAAACAGGTCTAGGTTCCAATAGCAAATTACTTGACTTTATTTTGCCAACTGTAAAGGTTGATAGAGGAAGGATAATGCTATTGTTTTATGTCAAGGTACAATAATTCCAGTAAAGAGAAGTTGATGCTTTAGCATATATTGACATTTTGGCAATTTCATGCTTTCAACTTTGTAACAGGCACGGTGGCTTAGTGGTTAGCACGTTCGCCTTACAGCACTAGGGATTCCCGGTTCGAATCACCATCTGGGTGGAGTTTCCATGTTCTCCCCGCGTCCGCGTGGGTTTCCTCCAGGTTCTCCGGTTTCTTCCCACAGTGCAAAAACATGGATCAAGTCAATTGAGTTCTCCAAATTGCCCCATGTAGAGTATGTTTGTGTAAGTGAGTGTGTGCCCAGCAATAGGTTGGCGCCCTGTCCTGTGTGTATCTGCCCAGCGCCTGAAACGTTCTCCCCTGGATGGGCATGGGGAACCCCACCGGACCCTAATAGAGGATAAAGCGGAAGATGATAAATGAATGAATGAATGAACTTTGTAACAAAAAAGTTGGGTCCATTGGGGTATAGTTGGACAAGTTTGGACAAAATTAGTGTCTGCTGTCACAAATGGTCTACTTGAATTGTTACAAATTTCCACAGAGACGCTCCAAAACCTTATTGCTTTAGAAATAGACAGAGTTTGGGAGCATTGTAGAGAAAATTTCAGAACTCCTCCATTTTATCTTTTACAGAAACTTAACAGTGGGTTATTGCAGGTAGTTCTCACTTGATTTTTGAGCTTAACCTATTATTTCATGGGTTTTTTAAAGCTCTGGCATGATTAGCAGAGACAACTAGGGGCATTTGTATTGCAGCTTAAGATGGTGTGGTGCACTATAGACTATTTTGCCAAGAATGTTTTTATTAATGACTTATGGTTTCAGTGATTTGATTATAGAATCTGTGAGTGGTGGTGCATGGCCATTTTCAGTTGGTGGAACCATTTGTCTCGGTAATTCCAATTTCGAACGACTCTACATCATGCTAAATTGCCCCCTGCTGCCAGTGAACAACTCTTTAGAAATACAAGTGACATTTAGTGAAATGGAGCAATATGTGAAATTAAGATTATTTTCTAAGTACGAAGTCCAAAGAGAGAGAAAATTCAACAAATAAGACTAAAATATAATATTTGTTGGTTATCATTATTTTGTTGATGAACAGAAAATGATTCACTATTGAATATAAATGTGAACTATTGCTCAGATTATGTGGTGTTGTTAATATTTTAGATAATGTTTGCTTTATAATGTTTATTCTTTAAGATCATTTGATTTTAATATTAAGAAATTATTGCTTATTTGAAAAAGCCAAAACAGATCTGAACCCTTTCATGCACCTCATTGTTGTGAACTGTTTTCCTGATAATAGACGGCATAACTTTTGTGTAAAGTGTTTTGTTTAATTGTGTCCTTTGAGTCATCCTCTTGCCAGAGGCTTCATTTACAGTGCCTTCAAGTAGTATTCAACTCCCTGCAAATTTAACAATTTAACAAAAAAGAGTCTTCAAACTTTGAACATTAGCTGCGTTAACAAATGCCTAAATATTACAAACCCTTGTTTGCAATTACAGCTATTAATTGTTTTTTATAAGACCTGATCAGGCCAGCACAGGTCTCTTGAGTTCTTCTTAAAGTTGTCTTTTGGCATCTCATGTGGACTTTGATCTTGAGCTCCTTCCACAAGTTTTTAACTGGGTTGAGGTCAGGAGACTGACTAGGGCACTGCAACACCTTGATCTTTTCCCTCTTAAACCAGGCCTTGGGTTTCTTGGCCGTGTGCTTGGCGTCGTTGTCCTGTTGGAACATGAAGTGTCGACCCATCATAAGATCCTTGATGGAGGAGCAGAGGTTCTTGGCCAAAATCTTCAGGTAGACTATGATATCTATCTTCCCATGAATGAGGACCAGATGGCTTGGCTGAGAAGCTGCCCCACAGCATGATGCTGGACCACCATGCTTGATTGTAGGGATGGTATTCTTGTGGTCATGTGCAGTGCCATCCTGTCACAGAACATCCCGGGTGTGTACTCGACTAGCGAGCCTTGAACCAGTCTGCCTCAGAGTCCTCCAAGTGATCATGAGCAAACTGTAAAAGAGTCTTGACATGACACATTGAAAGTAAAGGTACCTTACGGGCTTGCCTGAAACAGAGACCATTGCTATGGAGTACATTAATTATGGTATTCATTGAAAACAATGCCCCCACCGACATGAGATCTTCCCGGAGCTCCCTCCTTGTTCTTGGGTCTGCTTGGACTCTTCGGACAAGCCTGGCCTCGGCATGGAAAGAAACTTTAAAAGGCTGTCCTGGCCATGAAAGCTTAACAGTAGTTCCATAAGCCTTCCACTTCCGGATGATGCTCCCAACGTTGGAGACAGATAGGCCCAACTCCTTGGAAAGTGTTTTGTACCCCTTCTCAACCATGTGACCTTCCATGATTTGGTCTCTGATGGCATTGGAATGCTTCTTAGTCTTTCCCATGTTGACCATGTATGAGTGCTGTTCACAAGTTTGGCGAGGGGCTTTTATATTCTGAAAAGGTTGAAGAAAACAGGTAATTAATCCAAGCATGTGAAGCTCATTGTTCTTTATGCCTCAATTACTTCTTAATTCTTGAGGGAACCAAACAAAATTCTGGTAGTTTGAGGGGTTGAATAATAATTGACCCTCTCATTAAACTTTTCACAATATTAAAAAATAATAAACAAAAGTAACGTTCTTTTTTTTGCTGCAGTGCTTTTCACACGCCTATTTGAATGCTATTCAAGTTGAATACTACTTGGAGGCACTGTATAACAATAGTTTGGTTTTAACACCAAAGACAAAATGTTTAAAATGGCTTGGTATTTTTGTCAGTTCATAATGGCAGATAAACAGTCAAGATTGCTGGTTTATGCTGTGGAAAAACAACCTCACGTTAATTGTCATAAGCTTCACCTTTCTTGCCGCCAGTCAATTCACTGACCTGTAAGACCAAATAATTTGTTACTTTTTTATGCCAAAGAATACAGCAGGCCTATCAAAGTCTGTTTTTTGTGCATTTTGGTTGAGCCCTTCTGATGTGCTTGTATGAAGTACTTGGTTGTTCTATCCTTCATCAGGTCATCGTGGTTTCTTTTTTTTCTAACTTTACAATAAATGTGGTGTGCACATATATTTGACCACCAGGTTTATACTATATATTAAAATGTAAAGGTGTTTATCTGAGTTTTTGTATTTATTATAATTTTTTTAATGATTGTGTTGTATAGTGTGTAGTGCCATAATTTTCTTTTTGGCCCAATTTCACTGGAGTTCTTTGCTGCTTCTATAATCTATAGTTGAAAAATTTAGCAACTTTGAAAAAAAAATTGTATACCAAAGCTTCCTTTGTCTGCAAGTAGTGACGCACACTTGTCTAAAAGTATCTGACCACGGAAAGTGTTTTTACTGTACCCATATTTGATGTTACGACTTTTCCTTAACCATATATTCCTCACAGCAGCGGTTGGTCAGCAATATGACAGTGTGACTCATTACTGACACTTTAACACAGTGTCAGTATCCCACTAATGTCAGCCTTTGAAATTTTGTGTGGGTTGGTAGACTGTAGGTAGTAAGATATTCATGGACAGAAAAGGGGGGGGGGTCAATGAGATAAAGAGAGCAACAGAGACAGTATGATATTAAGCTTGAGTTCCAGAATAGGGTTCCAGAAATACTAAGTTGTAGACATGTAGAGGCAGGGATACTATAACCGGCAGACTTAAAGGAAGAGATCCAGAGAAATGGACTGGGTGAAAGACATGTGAGAATGATGTGTCAAGCCTATGACTCATCATCTTTAAATTTTTATGATGCTCAGTAATGGTTGATCAGTGAGGCAGTTAATAAGAAAAACTCTGTGTGTGGCAGTCGACCAACATGCTAAAAGTGCTGCTGTGATTCTGACAGGTTGATATTTTGAGCTCTGGTTTGAAATGAAACTAAATTATTATTCCTATATTACCTTTTAGCCCTTTATTTTATAAAGTGTGTTTGTGTTAGCAATTGTGTGTTCATACATATGCAGAGTGACAGCTTTAGCAAAACAATGGAGCTTACTCTTAGTATGGCATACTTTTTGGATGTGTTTATTTTTTTATTTATTATTTTTTTTAAAAATTTTCCCCCCCTTCCCTCATTTTTTATTATACACATTCCACAGATGTTTGCTACCAGAATATTCCCCACCCCCTCACCTCATATTTTGATTTGTCCCAGTGCTTAGTGTTGGCTCGTCATCATGCCGTTTGGCTGCAGTTTTATGACTTTTATGAACAAACCTGGCTCAGTCATGTTGCTCTTATGACCCTGAAAAAAACATTGCTTGTTGCATTTAGACATAAATTTGTTTAGCAATGTTCTGTACGCTCGTTGCCAGTTTTTAAATAACATCCTATATGTTCTCAGTAGGCCATGCTGCTAGTGGATACAGGAGAAGTAAACATAACAGGCTTTGCTGTTGCGGGGATTTTTATTTGCTTTTTAAAAAAATAACTTCTATTGAGAGTAATTGCTTGATGTATACATAATTATATACGTCCATACAGTCCCCTTCAAAAGTCTTAGAATAGCTTTGTCGCTTTCAGGTTTTTTCGGCTTATACACTGAAGACATTTAGGTTTGTGATCTAAGACATTGGAGATACATGAAGCATTAGAGGTTACATTTTTAGCATTTATCCTTGTCTTAATTTTTAGATGTAATAAATAGCATAAAGTAACATATTTTGTCACAGAATCCCTAATTTTAAAGCAAGCAAAGATATCAGAATATATGTGGCAGCCAGTTTCATTTTTTTATCCAGGTATGTCCTGGATTGAGCAAAAAAAAAGTAAATAAAATGTATTTTTTTATGTTGTGAATGCATTACTTACATTTACATTTACATTTGGTCATTTAGCAGACGCTTTTATCCAAAGCGACTTACAAGGTGAACACAGGGTTAATCACAACATCCCTGGAGCAATGAGGGTTAAGGGTCTTGCTCAAAGGACCCACTTTGGTAACTTCAGTGGACCTGGGATTTGAACCCACAGCCTTCAGATTGACAGCCCAACACCCTAACCACTGAGCTACCGTGCTCCCATTACTTAAGCCAACATAAAGCTGTGAAAATAATTTTGGGTAACATTAGGTTTAGCCATACCAACAATTTGGAAACTGCTGACAATTTTTTTGATAAATGTTAATTTTTTGGGGGCAGTCAAAAAAAAAGCCGAAAAATTAACAAAGGTTGATGACAATCTGTTGGAGAATCCCAAAAACAATCAATGTTTACCATCAACACAATTCACCATTTAAGAAAAACAAAACTTGTACAGGCTGAACTGAGTTACAACAAAGAGTTTTTATACATTAGTACATGTGAAATCAAATACTAATGTTCATATTTCAGTTGAGCAGTGCCTGAGGGGCTTAAAATCACAGCACTGGTCCACTTGCACCACAATATCAGTATCATTGCAGTGTTGAGACACAGCAACCACCCACAAAATACTTTTATAACTTGTGGTGGTCTTGTGTGAGACAAATAGAGAAGAAATAAAAAAGGGGTGACAAAGTATGTTGATAAACGAGTAGTCCAATTGTAGCAGTTAAAAGTGTGCATCTAGTCAACATTGGATGTAGATATAGCAAAATATAATGGCACTTAATTTCATTACGTACCCGAAAACAATTTAAGTGTTAGATGGACAGAAGGGGATGGTTTTTTTGGCTATGCTTTTAAAACTATTAGTAACTTTGAAACTCTAAATATAAAAATTTCTGTAAGTGCTGCATGAATTGTGCTCTCTCTTGTGTGCTTGACATCTGGCATCTTGTGGAGCACTTTCACCTCCTGAATGAGTCTGGTACTTTCTCTCAACTTCTCTTCAATTTAACAATAAAACCTGTTTTTAGACAAAAGAAACACAGTACATGATAAATAGGAGATGTATTAAATTTAGCTTCATTTAAATCAACAATCAAAAAATGTTGTATGTAATCATCTGATTACTATTTCTTTGTGTGCTACAAAGTTCCACTATGGAAAAAAGTCTGCACGTTTTTAAACAAGGTAAATTTAGCAAAAAAGAAAATGATACTCATAAGTTATATTTTTATTTATGAAGTTCCATATTTATGAAGTTCTCTGTTCATTGCTAATCAAAATAACAAATGTATTTTAGTTTGAATATCACAGTTTAATCATGTACATTATAACATGTTCTTGAGAAGTGACCTTGAGTTGACACATTGCTGCTGGGACCTAAAGTCACCCTGCACCAGACGTGCACCATATGTGCTACTGGCAGCAACCAAGCAGTGCGCCTCCGATTTTATCTGTTTTGGCAATGACACATTGTCAATTTATGACAGTGAAATTTATGTTTCTGGTGATTTAGTTTTTAGTTTTGAACGAGATATTGACGGTTCAGTGTTTCGTATGATTCATAGGTTTAGCCGATGTGCATACAGGAAAATTTGTTTTTTTGTTATTTATAATGTTGATAGCAATACAGTGGCATCATCCAGCTGTAATTACATAACCGTTTTCCCAACACGTGAAATGAGATACTGCAATCAAACCAGCAGCAGGGTTGGGTTCTTATTTCCTTTCGTTGGTGCGAAACGACACGTTGCTACGCAGCTACAAGCCACAACATCATAACACTAGGTAAGGATTAAAAAAAAAAAAATTATAAATATCTATAAAACCAGTACCAGAGTGTAATGATGTCATGAAACAGTTGTTAAAAATTTGCACTGGCATCTTTTAATTTACATATTTTGTTTTATAATCAAATTTTGTAATGACTGGAAAACTGTTTTAGTTTAAGGTGTATAAATGTAATTGTGTGTAGATCATTATGTATGATCTGGTTATCTAAGGAACTGATGCTGCACTCTCTTGTAACTACATTAAAAAAACTATTTTTATATACCACAGTACAATCAGTTTGTACTGATTGTAAGGCCAAATTTTATAAGTTTAATTTTGTATGACCTTATTAGAAATTCTGACATTTTTGTAATGCTGCCCTAAAAATGTCAGGTTATGTTAGAATGCTTATCACCCTATTTGTTTATTACTAGTTTTTATATTTTAGCAGATATGTAAATATGTATATGGGATACAAACTATTTAGAGTGAGTTTTCTTATCTTTTTAGCCTTATGAGCGTCAACACTCCGTTTCAGGGAAATCTTCATTGTTTGTGATGATACACCTCCACAAACAATTTTTTCCTAGATTATAGAGTCTTGAAATGTTTGTCCATTTAACCAAAAGCATGTTTGTGAGGTCTGGTTAGGTTTGCAGACAGGAGTGCCTGAAATTGAAATCTTTGTTCACTCTAGTTCACCACAAGGTTAAGGTTGCGGTCAGGACACCGTGCAACTACTCTAGTTCTTACACTCCAAATTTACCCAACCTTTTTGAACCTTTCACACAAAAGTTTGCAATTTGTGCAGACGGCATGATATTATTCACATTATTGAAATAAGTGTTCGCATGTGTATACAGTACAAGCCTATATACGTACTATATACAAACCCCATAAAAAAGACGAGACAAAACCAGAATTTAGATTTTTTTTTTTTATATAGACATGGGTAATATGGTACATGGGCTCGAGAGTACTATTGCTTTTTTGCCACTGAATCCAGAAATGAAATACCAAATACCATTGAGACCAGTGAAAACTGTGCGGTCAAATCAGTCAACATTTTAGCTTTTTTTCTCCATTAAATTCTCCCCATCCAAAGAAATATAAATAAGAAAGACCATTTAGACCAGCAATTCTCAACTATTGGTTCACGGACACATTCTGGGTGGGTCACAGACAGCTTGTTAAAAATAAATACAGTGAAAGCTCTGTTTTGGTTGACATTCGGATATCACCAGATTCTGTGTTCAATTATATTCTCTGTAAAATTTATGTCTCTGTTTTCACTTGGGGGGGGGGGGGGGGGGGGGGGGGGGGGGGGGGGGGGGGGGGGGGGGGGGGGGGGGGGGGGGGGGGGGGGGGGGGGGGGGGGGGGGGGGGGGGGGGGGGCTCCGGGTTCTCCGGTTTCCTCCCACAGTCCAAAAACATGGATCAAGTTAATTGAATTCTCAAAATTGCCCCATATAGAGTGTGTCTGTGTGAGTGAGTGTGTGCCCAGCGATGGATTGGCGCCCTGTCCTGGGTCTAACTGCCCAGCGCCCGAGACGTTCTCCCCTGGATGGGCATGGGGAACCCCACCGCGACCCTAATAGAGGATAAGCGGGAGATAATGAATGAATGAATGAATGTTTTCACTTGTTGCTTTGTATTTAATCAGCATGACGTGGCCAAATCTCAATGTCCTCATTGTTGTTTTTCTTGCAAGGTGAAAGTGAAGTTTACACTTTACTCTTAGCTCCTTCATGGGACCAAAAAAGCTTCCAAAGCCAGCAGCCCATTTAAAGAAAAAGAGCAGAAATACAATCGAGTAGAAATAGTAAGCCATTAAAAAATACGTGACTAGACATTAAAATTGCTGAAATCGACTGCATGTACAGAAAGTCCCTGTCAACAGTGAGTTCCAGTGTGGCGAAAAAGTAAACAATAAGTTAATTTAGCAAAATTCATGATTGCACTTACAAAACAGAGGTTGAAGATGTTAAAGTTGTTATTAATTTGATCAATCAAAAAAATTGTTCTGGTAAATGTTTATTTACTATTTACAATTGTGTTTCATATTTATATTTTTATAAAATATAAAATACTGTATACATAATTTCTTTGTTTTTGTGCGTGTGTGTTTGTACTTGTATTTACAAGTACACATACTCTCTAAAATGTGCTTTTGGTATTTTGTAGTCTCCAGAACAAAATTTCTATTGATTTAAATGAAAATGGATATTTCAGATATCACTTATACTATTTTACTCTATTTTTTTTTCCTTCTTTTTTTTTAATCTATTTGTTTACCAGTTACCCTTCTCGTTAAAGTAGTAATGATGTTCGTGGCTAAATGACGAAACGCAAATTTGACTGAAATGTGGATTTTTATTAATCGGGGACAACTTTCTCAGTTTCTTCCAGTAATAACATTTAAATTAACTTTACCTGCAGTATTTTTTTTATGTGTTTTTAAAGCTATCTTTCAAAAATAAATTTGATTTGTATTCTATAAGAGTGGGTCATGACTTAATGACCATGTGAAAATGTGGGTCATGTACTAAGACCAGTTGAAGCATAGATTGATAGCATCTGCATGAAATCTTGGCATTTTAAAGACACATTTGCTGCTCTTAAGATAAAGTTTTTATCCAGAAACTCCATGCTTCGGATGTACAAAGACGAGTCTTATTTTGCATAGTTACAATGTGGTAAATGTTGTGTTTAAATAATTTTATTTGCAATAGAAAATTAATATTGCAAAGTTGGATATTTGTATGTTTAATATTCATGATCTAGGGGTGGGATGTGAGGGTCAAGAGGTTAAAAATTGGTCCGGGAAGGCCACTAGCCAAAGGGCCCTGTTTCTTGTGCAGGCAGGTGTGCTAATTATCACTACTCTCAGAAGACATTGTCTGATGTGGACCTGTAAAGACATAAAAGACTTACCCATTTGTGATTGAACCCTTATTTTCATTTAAGCTTGTTGCTGATAAATGTGCAGAATAAAAATTATCTGGCATGATTGCATTGGCTTCCTCACAGAAATAAATGTTTATAAGTCATGTCACAGATTTGGTCAGAGTCCTGTTTGTTTTTTTTAAAAGACAAAGTTAGCTCATTCCCTTTTTTATTTGTACGAATCCTCAAAAAAATTGTATTCCCTCATTTTACTCAGCTTTTTTGACAAATGATGTGCAAGATGCCAGTACACTTTTCTGAATTTATTTTAAGCTCTGGGGTGAAGCGACAACCATTCAGCCTGCAGCTTTTATTTCAGAGTGTTAATGGATGGGGTGCTTGATACTGAAGTACTTAAGTTCTGTAATCCATCAGCTCTATAGAGCCAGTTTCTCACAAAATTGGGTTATGATGCCTTTAAATAAGAGTCGACGCATTTTCTGTAACAATGTATCGTTACCAGTGTTTTGTGGTGACCTTGTACTTTGCCTACGACTGCCAGTAACTTTACTGAAGTCTTTGGAATGACCTGGATCTCATCATTACTCATAACATGGTATGATCGTCCAAGTTTTTATAATAATAAACACATTCGGCTAGCACTAATAGCACATAATTGAACTTTACTTGCTTTTATTAGACACACGATTAATCCTTCCTAGTCCAAGCTGGAAAAAGTATGTCAACTGGTGGTAATTTCAAAAAAGAAAAAAAAGAAGTTTTACAGAATTATTACTTAAACTGCCCTTTTTAGTTCTCATTATCCTAGTTGCATGGTGTAATGTAGTTCACACTTATATTTTCACATCTACCTGAAACTTTTAAATTACTTGCTCTCATTTATTCATTCATTATCTTCCACTTAATTCTCTCCTAGAGAATTCTCATTTTTAAAAATGAGCAATTAGGCCTTAAACACAATGGGTTTGTAGTGATAGTACTTGGTGGGACCGGGCATTTAACTTGGGACCTTTGGGACACAAGCCTGGTTCCTTAACTACAAGCCAATAACTGCCCATGAGATTGGAAATTCGCTCTGAATAATGTTGATAGCACTCAAAATCTGTGTGCTTTTTTTCTACACAGCATTATATAGCAACACTTTCATCTGAAACACTATCATGAGAAGTGCTTTAACAAATGCATTTTAAGGGTCTAGGTTGGAAATACCCACATTACACTCGTTATGGCTCTTAAAGGAACTGTAGGTTCTTTCAGGTTAAGATAAGCATTGTGCTTAATGAATCGTGAAGGGGCTGATAGCAGTGTTTAGTTGGGATCTCTTCAGTCAGAACACTGAGATAATGCCTTACAGAGCCTAAGCAAACATAACTGCCGCAGCATAGAGCAAGGCCTGTAGATGAACCGTGCACTTCAGCGGGAGCTCACATGGCTTTATTACTATGGAATTCACTGTACTGGCGCTTCTGAAGGTAAAGCAATGTGTTCAGAAACGAGGATAAAGAGGTGGGTGGGGCAGGGAAACCCTGCGGCCGTGTCTCTGTAGGACAGTGATTATATGGTGGAGGGACCATGTGAACACAGTGGCAGCATAAATTAGTTCTAGTGTGTAACTTTTCGGACCCTGTGGCGACAGTGGGTAAGATGAGCACTGATGGGCTGTATGAGTGCCTGACTTTATTTCCCTTTTTTATGTAGAGACTGGAATTCCGAGATTAGTGCTTTTCATTTCGGGCTCAAGTACAACTCATAAACTGCTTTTTTTTTCTTTATCACTCCTTTGTAAATTGGATTTTCCTCTTTTTAGCACTTTCTAAAAACACCTGAACTGCTGAAATTCAGCATGTGTAATGGAAACCTATGTGAACACTTTACATTTATTCCTGCTACATCATTTGTCCACTGTTCTAAATACATTTCTTAGGTTCCTAATAAAAAAGTGTTTAAAGTGTAAAATTTTCTGTAGTGAAATTTATTTCATTTTCACAAATGCAGCTGAAATGCCAGTTGATTAACTTCAGTTCACAATTATTTTATACCTGTCCCCTCTTGTCTTAAGGTGCTGATAAACGACTTTTTCCTTGTGGCATGTCTTGAGGACTTCATTGAAAATGCTCGTTTGTTCATTTTTGAGACCTTCTGCCGGATTCATCAGTGCATTAGCATCAGGTAAGAAACAGACTCATCTGAGTCTGAAGCAAATCAACCATGGTAGTGTTGGTGGGGAAACGAAACGTCAATGTCAGAACTTTTTCAAATTTAGGGCATTTACAGGGCACTTACCCTCTTTCAGACAATGTTCTCTATAATGTATTAATTCATTTCTGTTTCTCTTTTATTATTTGTTTTTATTTTTGCTAGGGCACCTAAGTTTGCCTTTCAAGCTAACGAATTTACAAAAAGTTTTTTTTTTAATTATGTCCTTTTATTATCCAAATAACAGACCTTGGACAAAAAAAAATCAATGCAATTAATTTTTTAACCATGTCTAATTGCTCTAGTATTAATGTTTTAATACGATAACCATAAATGAAGGATGTATCAAGAATTCAGCATGACTTTAGTATTCACATTTCATATGTCGTCTGTCCATGAAATGAATCATGGATTGATTAAGTTGAAGGGGAATAAATAATAGCCTTTTCTTATTCACAATGGAGAACCAAGACATGCTTTGACACATGCCTGTCTTAGGAAAGTATATTAACCAATGCTAGGAGCAGTAATCAGAATCAGAGCTTTTTGTTAAAAAGTGTAAAAATAAATAAATGAATAAATAAATAAATCTTGTCAAGTCCGAGAATTCCAACCACAGAGTTTTTGTTCATGTTTTTGACAAAGTTGTTGATTTTAAGTTTCAAAACTCCTTAGCTAATACAAACTGTGTGACAACAAATAAGCTGCTTTATTTTATTTACAACATTTATATCTACAATGTGAAATGGAACAACAGATGTTTAACAAAGCGCATACTAATTGACCACAATTTTAATAACTCTGGCAGCACTTCTGTATCTGATTCTCCATGTACCAGTGTAACATGCATTAACACACCACCACCATATTGCTGTCATGGCAGGGCAGAAACAGAGTAAAAGAGAACAAGTTAACAATGGTAAGTGAAAAAAAAAAGTGTAGAAACAAGGAGGCATAACCTCAAAGTTGGTACATTGTTAAATAAGACATAAAATAATATCATAAAATATTAAATCTTTAAAAAATTCTAATTTAAATTCAAATTGAATTATTCTTATGGACCATTTACAAAACATTCCTGAACTGTTGCTAAAGCCTTACCTCACATATATTCCCCTTATATATCTATAGCGCTAACAGTGATAAGGGCTATGGTCCTGCCCACACTGTGACTGCATTCTCAAACTAGGTAACGAGCCAAAACAAACAGGTAGCAAGAAGTAAGCATAATTAATACATAAAAAAGATGACACAATTTGGTTCGCATACATTTTTTTGTTTCTTATGACCTTGTGTATAAGCATTCCCAAAACCAATATACATGTAACATTTCTTCAAAACTCAGTCTGATTTTCCATATATAAATATTTCTCTTTATATTGCTTTATGTATAGTATTTTTTTCATTTGAAACTTTTGTCCAAAATTAACTCCAACCTAACCACTGCACAGAGACGTTTTGAAAGGCTTTACATATAGCATGTTGTGGAGGCCCTACACCCAGTCGACGACTCTGGAGGTTCTTTGTCTCTCTTCTCTTACGTCTCATCATCTCACACGCTTTACTCTCAGATTTACTGCTTTAGAGCTCAGCCCAGATAAAAGCCTGAGCACTGATGGCTTTGAGTCATGCTTCTTACTGACTCATGTTTTGTAGACGTCTCCCAAACCCATCCTACCCTTTCTGGAGTGTGGCAGGTGTTTTATTGCCACTTTGCTCTATTTACTTGGCTTTATGGCTCTTTTTATGGTATATACACAGCACTGTAGGCTTTTAGAGGAGGCACGCAATGGTTTGGATACCCAGCTTTTTCCATTGGTGAAAACGAAGGCTGCTGAAATTATGGCAAGATTTGGGTGGTTGTCATTGACTTTTTCCCTCCACCTGGTTCTTATTAGTGCTCTGGTGACAGAATACAGATTGGGAACAGCAGCACCACATTTTAATCCTGCAGTAAACTTGGAAAAGGTGCAACAGAGGCATATTTACCTTGGTGTAACATCATTTTTCTTTATACTTTTTATACTTTATTCAGGGTTTGCACTTGACTGTCTGATTTGTAGGAAAAGCTGCAACTGTGACTATTACTGGTTGTTAAGGATAGTAACTTTGGGGCACATTTTATCTTCATACATATATGAGAGACTGGATTAATGAAAAATTAGTAGGTTTTATGTATGACAAGAGGTACATGATGAATATGGTCTTCCTTAGACAGATGTGGGAGAGACAGCAGTTGCTGCAAGTGTGATCTATGGAAACTAAATATGACTACATTTTTAAAAAAATTGGAGTGCTTTGAACATTTTAATTACTTAGAAAGCACTTTTAAACCAGACTAGGGATTAATTGAAAGGAACAATCCACTTGAGTGGACCTGTATGTGTTAGGTGTCCCGCCCCCCCATCCCCGTATGCATTCAGTCCACCAGTATGACATGACAGCTCATGGTATATTAGCAATGTCGATTTATCTGTTTGCAAGTTGAGAGTTTCTATAAATTTTGAAGCATCAAAAGCCACATGAATTTATTGTAATAAAATCCTTTGTAATGAAAAAAAATGTTATCCACAAATTGTTGATCATTGTACTGTTACACATAAACCAATGTGCACTTGAATATGTGCACATTGAAATGAAAAAATGTTTCAACTATTAAAAAAAACTTACTTTTCATTTTAATCACCATGTACATCTACAATCGGTGTATTCTTACATCGGAACCCATCATTGTACATTTGGGTCTAGTTTGGTAGGTTGAGGCTCTTGCCTAGACAATGTGAGTGTCTTGTCTGGGATGATAAGCAGATGTTTGCTTCTAATGTGTTAAGCGAACACTTACACCCGAGCCATTTAGCAGACGATCCCACCTGGACTGGTTTGTGTGATGTCGCACAGGGCCAGCCACTGCACACTCTTGGCTGGGCCAATCATTGTAAACTGCCATCTGCAAAGGTACTGCTTATTCTGATGTAGGACCTTAAAAACTATTCAAATGTAGCAATATAAAAACTGTGATCCTCAGTCCTTTTTAGGCAGGCACACAAAAAATGTGTCTCAGCCATAAGTTACTACTTAAAAGGAATTCTTGTTGGAATGTGCCCAGAATTTGACCTGGCTGAGACACAACACATCATGTAAACCCTTAAGCGGGCCTTAACCCTCATTGTTCTAGAGGTTCTGTATAATAGCTTACCCTGTGCTCTAACCCCGGTCATCAAGGGATACTTGTAATACGCAGTGTAGTTGCCCTGCAAAGAACATACCAGGAGCAGTGTATAAACTACTAAAAAGCTAAAAGCATAAACATGTTAAACTTTACAAGAGCTTTAGCTGAGACTGTTCCACAGCACTGCTGAAAGAAAATTGTGAAGACTTTGAAATGGTTCGATACACCAATACTAAAACTTTATCTCAACTGTGAAGAGAGCTCACTTCACTAATGGTAAAGAGCAGGTCAGAATCAGGGGCCATCTTCCAATACTTAAGTTGGACAAAGCAACAAGACAGTGGTCCAAAACAAAAATAGGACCGGAGAAAAGAACATTTTGGTGTTTTGGAAAGACAAAAGCTTAACCTGATTAAGATGCTTTAAAAATCCTTGTTAAGCCCAGATTATTTATTGAACAAGACTTTACTTCTTCCAGCCTGTAATATAAATATTTTATTATTATTTTTTTAGTAACTCAATGATGCCAAGTATGTTGAAATTCTTTGATATTTGGTTCAGTCTTGGTCCTTCAGTCCTAGTCCTGAATGCTTCGTATTAAGACATATTATATTTGATATTATGTGCCTCCACATTTGTGGCTACAGTTTGGGGAAGGCCATTTCCTGTTTTATGCCTTAGTTTTTCATGGAGAAGCAAGTCAGAATACGTCTTTTACATTATTCCCTACACATAATACCACTCAATTTTTCCACAGCCCCTGTCCAGAATTTTCTGGAAATACTTCATATTTGGAGCTTAATGTTAAGCTTTTTAACCAATTTCTAGAAACAATTTTGCAAGGAATTATACATCTAAAGTTCTCATTGTACTGTTTACCTGTCAGTGTGGTGGCTCATTGGTTAAGATAAGATAAAACTTTATTGATCACTTTGGGTAATTCCTTCAGGGAAATTAAGTTTCCAGTAGCATCATTATTGCAGATTTAGCGAATTAATTTTTCCTTTATTGCTTTATAGTTTGCATGTTGTAAGTCAAAATGCCATAAAGTATTTGTAAATTTTTTGTTAATTCCTCATAGCTATAACATGATTCTGGAAGATATTTCTTTAAGATTTTGGAGTATGTCTGTGTTTGTTTTTTTTTTGTTTTTTTTTTGTAACACCTGTGGCAGTAAGATTAAATGACAATTTTCTCATTACTTCATTACTAATTCTGGGGCTTATGCATGATAACACTAAGAAATTATTTAATTAGATAGAACTTTAAACTCATACCCTTTTCAGTACTGTATGCTGATGCTTTTTATTTAAAAAAAGCATGGTTCTCAAACTATATTAGTTTCTTAGTTTCAGCAATGGTGTTTTATCTTACAGTCCTTACTGTGTGAAAAAAAATATCCAGCAATCTTATATAGCTTAAATAATCAAGTATCCACATACTTTGTATAATGAATCGTTTCATCATGTAGGATCAATACATGGCCCATATAGGCTTCTATATTGGATACTTATTTGTTTACAGTTCAGGAAAACTCGGATTTCTGAATGCGTTACGCAAGTTTAATAATTTTTTGTTTTTAAATAGTTGAAGAAAAGAAGTCACAGCTCAAATATACCTGATGCTTCAAAGAATTAATAGAAGACAAGTGTATCTGGTATCTATCACGTTTGAATAAAAATCTGTCAGTTAGATATTTATGCACACGTCACTTGTGGCAAGAATTTTTCAGATGTTTGTAGTCCACGTCATTGTCAAGGCTAGAATCCAGAGTGTTGAAGGTTAATGGCTGGTTCTGAGTTAATAACCTGGTGATCCACACAGAACACCTGTTTGCAGCTAACATCAGAGTTCAGTGCATATTAGTGCATTACTGCATGCTGCTTAGGTCACCTCGTTTACTCGGTCCATTCCGTACCATCTCCCTATAAACCAAGAGAAGGCTCCTTGTCAAAGTTGAAGGTTGAAATCCGATCAGACTCCACACAGGTCTCTAGATGCCAATAGTCTGGAATTGATTAGGAGTCTTCTGGTTTTTGGCTGCCTTGTTTTTGGGAGGATCCATTTCCTTGTTAAAGACCACGAAGGTTAATTGCAAAAGCTCCTCTCCAAGTAGAAAGTGGAACTGTGATTTAGTATTTATGTTCTTTGAGGATCAAGATAGTAAGTCTTTGGAGTCGTTGCAGTGGGTTTTACTGTCTGCTGAGTGAGATTTGTTGCGAGCCGGGAGAATCTCTTTATTGTTGATTTACAGCCGTGTGCTGTTAGTGCGTTATCCAGAAGCTCTTTTTAAACAAAGACGTGAATTTGTGAATCCCGGGTTCCTCTATAATGAAAATATTTATAGCTGTGGCTTTACACCATTGACTGAAAGATTTTTTAAAAATCTTGTCTGTATTCATATAGTTATTTTTGAAAGAATTAGTTTGTCATGAGGATTGATTTGTTTTACTATAAAAACTCCTCTCTCAAATGTCAGAACAAAGAAGGGCAAACCTTTTTTCATTTTGAAATTCATTGTTTTACTGTGAATTTAAGGAACAACCTAGTATTATTATTATTATTATTATTATTATTATTATTATTACTATTATTATTGTTGTTGAAGGTAATGAAAATGTCTTTAGTCTATGGATTCTGCTCAATTATATTGAAAGAAGCCATAGTAGAATTAAGTGTTACTGTTGTTACTGCTTGTTTTAATTAATAACGATTTGCATAAGAACATTTTAAGCTGCATTTATTTTTACAGTTTGCATACAATGAAAAACTTTACTTGATGGCTTCAATGCTGGCTCAATAGCTGTGCTGAGTTCATTTATGTATTTCATTTTGATTTGTTGAATATCAAACATTTCAACCAATGTACAAGATCAGGTTGGGACTGTGAAAACTAGCCAAATAGCTGTTTTTAGCTCATGCTGCTGCTCACACTGCTCTATGAGCCTAGATGTGTCGTTGTTTTGTCACTAATATCTAATGCTGTACCTAGTGTATGTGTAATGGCAATACGTCATAGACCATTCCAGTCTGACCATGCTTGTTCATGTTACAAAGCTACATATAGCATACATATACAATACACATGGAAGTGAATTAAATCTGATTTAATATTAATGTGATATTTACACAAAAATCAAGTTTGAGTCTCTTCAGGTTATTAAGGTCTTAACTTTTCACAGAGACCTAAAAGTAATGCCAAACAGAATTATGAAGTGTGTCCATTGTTTCAGAAAAGTTTTGATCATTGTAATTTGTGGACCTTGCATTGTGCACTAAGGTACACCCGTGATCGAGGAAAACATACCATTTGCTTAAGTGGGAGTGAACGAAGCTCCTGGATTTATTGTCTTAATTGTGTTTATATATTGTTGTTAATATAGTGTACTTTCTAACTTCTACCCTTTCCTTTCTTTATAATCATTTTAATGCCTATGATTTTGGAACTGACATCTAACATGCTAAAAAGTGTGATAGTGCGTGATCTTAAAATTAAGCTGGCGTGCTCTTTTGCCCTCTGTAGTCATTGTGTGTTTTTTCATGAGCAGTGATCCTTTGGAAAGGCAGCATTTCGGCACAGGAACAAAAATCTTTCCACATTACAGTTAAGTCATTAAATTAACCACAGTCATTATGGTTTTTATCGAAAAAGAAAAGTCAGAAAAATCAATTCTGCTGCATGCTCTCGGGGGTCATTCTCCAAATCGCCTGGAATTCCTTAATTCCTTCATATGGAAATGTTTAACAACACATTTGTTAAACTCAGCTAAGTGAAAAGGGGCATTCTTAAAGTTCTGCATTTTCTTTGGACCTAGGTGTACTCTAGTTCAGAGTTTGATCTTGTGTAAGGCTCCCACAGCAGGATGGGTTGTCCCTGTCCCCCAGGTCTTGCGATTGGAATTGGATAAATCAGTGCCCAGGAGCCAGTGTGTGGATGGGGTCAAAAGCGAAAACGATCCTTCGCAGACGTTGCCTCCCCTGAGGATCTCTGAGATGGAGCAGCGTAAAATGAGACTGCAGCAAGAGAAGGCAGCTGGGCCTCAGCAGCCAGGTCAGGCTTTAAAGTAGTGAAGGTCCACACTTCTCCAGTTTACTTCCTGTTACTCTTTTCCTCCTTTATTATTTGACGTCCTGTGCCATATGGTTTTCTGATTCACACTTAAACATTGTAATAATCAGGTTAAGCAGGATCAGGCCCAAAGCTTGTTATTTTTAGCAATTTTGCTGGTTTAAATTAGGTCTGTGCATAAAGGTCAGCTCGAAGCGTGGAGGGTTCTCTGCACCAAGCATTAACTGTTCATATGGCTGAGAAAGTTCGTGTTCTCCTGTACCAATGTCAACACCCTCAAGATATTTTTCAACAAAATCCCTTTATACATGAATGTTGTTCGGTCTGTTTTATTTAAGACACTTAATATCCCTTTTTTCCTACTGGTTTCTCATGACTACTTCAGCTGTAATGGCCCCTGTAGTTCTTCAGGGGGCTTTACTTTACCATTCCACCCTCAGATGTCAACAAGTGTCTCTGTTTCTAATGTCAGCATGGGTCTTTTAGACATATGTTACTCATCTCAAGCTTGGTTCTAGTGATTGGACAACTGTCACTCTTGCGGGTGTTTGAGTTCTTAACTATGAGTTCAGTGAGTGCTGTGATATGCCATGTGTCATGTTCGGCAGGTTGGAGCAGGAGTATATGATGTCAGTTGTCAGCTCTGCCTTGCTCAGCCTTTCCTGCATGAAAGGTGTTTTTCAATCAAGACGTACGATGCCGTTACTTACTTGTAGTTTTCCTCTTTGATAATCTGCCCTGGCTGTTTGGGGCAGAATGAAATAATTGTGTGCAACCCCACAAGTATACTGACTTGTTTTTCTTTTTCCAACTATATGCCATGTCACAATATTTCCATCCAGTTTTTGTAATCAGGTTCAGTCAGAATATTGTTGTAGTAATATGAGAGGGGAACCACTCTATAAAGAACAGAGTTGGGTGATTGTTCAGTGAGTCTTGGTCCTGAGTTCTTTATAAATGGAAAAGTGTTGGGTGTTTTAATACCCAGTTTGACTATAGGACAAAACTTTTAACTTTCTCTGCAATAAGTGCACTGTATTATGGCTGCACATTTAACTTAACCTTTGTTGGGCCATACAGTTTAAATGTATTTAGCCTGATGTGTATATATTGATATTAAAGGCCTTTTTTTCTTTACTTTAGAAACAATTCCTGTATGAAAACGAATCCTCTTGCACCCTAAACCGTTTTAAAAAAATTTAAGCCTTGTTACTCATGACATACGCTTGTAGACATCAGTAAAAAATATTAAAGATGGAATAATAAACTAAATTTAAGACAATCGTAATGTCAAATGTATATTTTTCCACCAGCACATTAATTTTTGGCATTATCTAGTTGTTAAATTATATTTATTGGGAAATCACATTAGATGTGGATAAAGTGTGTTAAGTTCTCACTAGGCCTCTTACTTGATGGACAGATTGACCTATTGTAAAAAGTGCTTTATAAATGGCTAGAATAGTTGAGGTTCAAGCCCTTCCATAAACCAAATTCAAAGTAGTATAGGTTATTTACCGTCCTTTAAAACTCCCTCTAAATCAATGTATGTCTATTTCACTTAAACTAAACATGCATTTTTTACCAGCTGAAGTGCAAAGTGAGTAGCTTGGGTTCTTACAAAACAGCCTGGTGGTGGTTATTACTCTCCTCACAGCATGGAGGTCCTGAGATCAATTCCCTGGTGGGCGAAACGGCGAACAAAGGTCTTTTTTGTGAGGAGTATGCATGTCCTTCCCGTATTTCCAGACACTCTGGTTTCCTACTATAATGCAAAGACATATTTATTTACCCAGACATATATTTACCCAGCAGTAAGTGTTAGAAATTGTAAAGGTGTATTTTACTATTTGAAATTGTATGAAATTGTAAAAAGTATTCTCACTTTGTCAGCATGTGTTGTCTGTGAGAACTCCACGGTTTCCATCTAACTTCTAACACAATGAATTGCTAAATGACCTAAGTGTAAATCAGGTGAGTGCATTACATTTACATTACATTTGCGTTTAGTCATTTAGCAGATCCTTTTATCCAAAGCGACTTACGAATAAGAACACCGCAAGTCAGTAGTTATGAAGAAAACCAGCTACACTGTAGAATTATCAAAACTGATCATTATCTGATCCTGTACAGATTCTGAATCAGATTTTTGCTAAATGTAACTTGAGATGACAGGCCTTGATCCAAACAGATATGTCATGTAATGAAAAGAGGACAGGACCAATTACAGAGCCCTGAGGAACACCAGTGAGTACTGAGAGATCTCCCCATTCCATGACATTTTGAAGTTCCTTCCTGTTGGATAGGATCGAAACCATTCAAGTGTTGTACCAGAAAAACCTAATTCTAATAGAGTGGACAGTAGAATCTGATGATTTACTGTATTAAAAGCTGCTGAAAGATCTAGCAGAATGAGGACAGAGAGAGGGTTGAGAGTTAGCTTTGGCAGATATAAGTGTGTCAATCACAGAAAGCAATGCTGTCTCGGTGGAGTGACCACACCTAATACCAGACTGATTAGGATCTGGAGACCTGTGTAGATACCACCCGTTCAAGTGTTTTAGACAGGAAAGTCAATAGTGATACAGGTCTGTAGCTCTGTAGCATTAAGACATGCAGCTTAATAATGCCCAAGCTTCATGTCTTAAGTAAGAAACCAATTAACCTGAACAAGCTAAAGCTGTTGCCTAGAATGACTGTATTTTCTGAACATTTACATTTTCTGAGCAAAAAACATATATCATTGTGTGGTGTCATACAAAAGAAGCTGAGGAAATGCAACCAATGAACACCAGGGCAGTGTAACGTATGAGCAAAATGTTGCTTTGAGCCCAGTGCTGAAAGGGTTGAGTGTTAGCTGTATTAGACTGACCATGCAGTTACTCTAATGTCCAACCAAATGTACTTTGTATTAATGATCATGATGCCTCCTTCCACTTGGAGTTTAACACCTTCTCCCGTTCATTTAGCAAGTCTAAGTGAGTGTTGATATCATACTTTTATTTTATGCCAGTCTCCTAATGAAGACACGGAAAACATATGCCATCATGAAAGTGCAAAAAAAATACTGTATAATTTAAGGCTGGCATAAGCACTTTCAACACAATCATCTCATGCTGGCATTCCTGATCAGGTCTGAGTTACAGATCATTAGCTTTTAATTAAAATTAGACAAGAAATATTTTGCTGGAATTTTGATCTGTTGGACTGAAATGGTGTCAGGTTAATAGGTCGCTTTACTTACACACACACCTTTTCAGCTCTGCCCACAAATATTCTAGGGGAAAGATCAGTGCTTTTGAAGAATTACTAAAACGTTGACCTTTTTTATGTCTTTTTTATGTTCTCCTTAAATTAAATATTTTGTGCTTTGAGTTGTTTGTTGAAAATCTAAATATCTCAAACCATTCCAAATATATTTTTTTTTGTGGTTGGGTACATTAGCCTGGTGAGAAAAGCCACAGTCATCAGGGAATACTGTTGGGTCTGTAACAATGTTTAGGTAGGTGGTATGTGTCATCCATATAGATGGCAACACTTAAGTTTTCCCAAGCAGAATATTACCCAAAGAATCACACTGCCTCCACCAGCCTCCATCCTTTTACCAAAGTGCATCCTGGTGCCACGTGTTGCCCATGTAAGCGGCGCACATGCACCCGGCCACCCGATAATGTTAAAGGGAATGTGATTTAATTTGCCCATTGTCCAGATCTGATGCTCCCATTTCCATTGTTGCTTTTTTAAGTGTACAGGTGTCAGCATGGGTACTGGTCTGCAGCTATGAACTCCTAATCCAACTGCAAATCAATGTATATAATGAGACCATTCTATCTGAAAAAGTAATAATTTTTTTCAGCAATCTAAGATACGGTAGCTTGTCTGGTCAGCTTTTTCTTGTTCTTATGTGCATCAATGAGCCATGGCTGCCCATTTCCTTGCTGCCATGTACCTCTGTTCTTTCCTTAGTTTAGTAGAATTGATGTGTGGTCCTAAACCACTTTAAACCATCACTTTACAGTGCTTTCTTTGTTTACAGAAAATAATTTTGCTATAACTGGAAAGGACCTTTAATAATTGTTTTTACAGAGTAAAAGCTTGTATTTGTCTTGAATTGTATATTCAAAACTATGCAGCCTCACTTGTGTTCAACCAGCCCAAGCGAACTCCTGTCACTCCACTACTAATTTCTCTCTATTGGCTCCCTGTAGCTGCTCGCATTTCGTGTAGCTGATCCATTTCTGGATCTGCCCCATCTTACCTTCATCTATATTTCCAAAATACACTCCAACTCTACGTTCTAGTGATGAATGTCACAATGGTGGACATGTAAAAATGGTGGAATGATCTTCCCAACTGTCTGTGAAGCGGAGTTACTTGGCATCTTTAAGAAACTGCTCAAAAAACACATCTCTTTCACAAACACCTGATATATAAAAATATATATATTTTTTAAATTTAATTAAAAAAAATAAATAAATAAAAATTAAAAAGGGATTGGGTACAGGATAGGATAATGATCAGGTTTGAAAATTCTACAGTGTAGAGGAGTTTTTTCTTAACTACTGACTTGTGGTGTTCTGTAAGTCGCTTTGGATAAAAGCATCTGCTAAGTGATAAAATGTAATGTAAATGTGTTTTGTATTTTTTAGTATTAACGTTGTGCTTCAATGGAAGGAATTCAAATATAATAAGTAAGACACATAGCTGTAGCTGGAAAAAGGTCAACGTTGCCTGGCTATAACTAGATGACTTTAGTTGAGCCTGGTAAAATGACCATCTTTAAGGTTATGTGGCCAGCAACTGCTTCCAAGCCTGACCGAAAACTCTTCCACTTAGCTTCTGCCAGTGGATTAAGTGACCTATAGAAAATCTTTAATATGGCCTGATGATTCAAATGCTGGTACACCAACCCATCTCTAATGGACTTCCTCTTGAGACTCACTTCATCTTAGTTCTTAGTACTTTTGGAAGGGCATCTTCATTCGTCTGTCACCATTACCTCGCCCTCGCTCCATCGACATAGTGACGTAATTGCATTGCTTTTTATGGGCTTCTTGGTCTTGGCGTGAATCATCATTATTGCCTTGCTTACATAATTAAAGGCATTTGTCACTGTGGAGTGCCATTCCAAGTGCTGAGGTCTGACAGCATAGTCATTGTCCTTTGAGTATGACTATCAGATTCTTCCTTCGCACTGCCTTTTTTATTTGTGCAAATATGGCAAATAGAGATCTAGAACTTTTATATAAACATACACACTTGTAAAAGAAGACATACACATGTAACATTACTGTATTTAGATGAAACATTTACTAAATTTGTCTGTGTATTTTGTTTTTCTGAGTTCTGAATTTTTAGAGATTTTTTTTGTTTGTTTTTTTTTGTCTTATTATATTTTTGTTTCTAACTCCAACTTTACATTTTTGAGTGATATCATTTGCAAACCCCATTTCCAAAAATGTTTAAGCACTTTACAAAAAATGCAATACAAGTTGAAATATGTAGTTTAAGGCCATGGTTATCACTGAGTCACACATTTACAGTATTTTAGTTATTTATTTTAATAATTTTTCAACTGAAGATAAGACTTTCTCTCCACAGTGTTTTAGTGGCTTTATTTCTCTGATCACTTCAGGCCCAGACAACGCTCTTGCATTTCTCTTTTTTTTGTTTTTATTGAACTTCATTTTGTTCATTCGTAGTCCATTTCTTTTCTGATTACAGTTGTACAATATCTTTGTACAATGGCTCAAATCCACCTGAAGTTCATCTAAACAGCTGCCTCACAAACAAAAAAACTAAATATAGTTAAACTAATCATGTTACAGAGTTTCAAAGCCTTTGCATTTGTTTCCAAGTTAATATTAAAAAACAGATTTGTGTGGTCTCATTCTTTTGGAGACCACTGTATTGAACATGACCTCTGTTTTTTTTTTTTTTTTCGCAGCATGCTGGCAGACAAGCTGAACATGACTCCAGAGGACGCTGAGCGATGGATCGTCAACCTTATTCGTAATGCCAGGCTGGATGCTAAAATCGACTCCAAACTGGTATGAGGCTTTTCTCTGCCTGTTGTTTACACTGTATCATGTTTTCGTTGTTGTGATGATCACTTTCCATCCCAGTGTCTCTGCAGTCACTCCAGTATTCCCTTTGTTCAAAGCTGACGTAATGTTGTGCAGTAGATGAAAGTTTAAGAATTTTCAGAATTTTGTCAGTTGGCCTGATGGTGATCATTCGTTGAGTTCTGGACTTGCAAGACCTGCATGAAGTTTTAAAAAGAGACAAAATTAACATCACAAATGTTATTTAGTATACATAAATAGAAATTTAGAAATATTGGGATAATGTTCTATTTCAATCAAATGATTTAATTTTTAGATACTTGCATTTTATTGACTTGCTTTTGTATGATTGTCATTTATATACAGTGTTTGTTAAAATGCACAAATTCTTTAATCAATATCTAAAACAGAATCATCTGTTCTTTACCTCGATTGTTTATGACTGTAACTGGTTATTTATTAATTAATTTTTTTGGATGGTCAAATATTTGAACATAAATGCCCAATATGACATCAACTGCTTGAAAGTTTTACACATTTCTCCATCACCCTATCCACCTGCATGTCCTCGCTCACATCCAAAAGCCTCCTATTTGGCCTTCTTCGTCTCCTGCCTGATGGCATCATTCTTGGCATTCCTCTGCCACTATAAATCTCATTCCTTCTCTGCACATGCCCAAAGCTCCTCAGTCTCCTTTCTTTAACTTTGTTTCCAAAAATGTTTAAACTTAATAAATGATGACAAAAAGGTCATTTTCCCACCCTAAATACAGCTTTAATGAAAAGATCATTACTTTACTAATAATGTCAATTATGAGATGCTTACAATGTAAAAAAAAAAAAGTGAGAGGGCAGAGTAAGATTAAAAAATTAGAGGAACCTACTAACAGCTAAGTCAGCAGCAGTCCCATTTCAAAAGACCTAAGACATCATGATTAAATTTATAACACCTGTCTAATTGGTCATTTATTATTATTATTATTAGTAGTAGTAGTAGTATTTATTGTAGTAGTATTTTATATATAATTATATTTGTTTATTATGTATGTGTGGGTGTTAAGTCCTGTCATTTTGAGAAGAAGACTGCTCTGTTGCTCTGTCGGGACAAATTTTGGTGACAAGAAAAATGCACTAAAGATATTTATATTTCTGTTTACAATAAAATATCTTATTTCATTCTCATTACTGCGGGTCATTCTACAGGCATTTACTGCACTGTTAGGTTTAAGATTTTTTATTATCTATAACAGTGAAACCAATCATACATTCATTATGTTTTCCTAGTATTCTCGATAAAAGAATCCTCAAAAAAAAAAAAAATCCTTTAATGATTGCTACATTGATTGGGAAATTGCCTGTTGCTTTCTTGACATCAAAATCCTATATAAACCAAACTAAACCCCAATCCTTGCTAGAACTGCACATCTGTATTATGTATTGTTAAAACATCTGTGTAATCTGCTAAATTATGAAGACTTACAGCAGCATGTCATAGAAATTTTTTTCACGGTTGGGTGATGTGATGGGCATTGATCAGCCGGTGTGTTTACAGAAAACGTATGGATTTGTTGATTTGGTGTACTGAGTTCTGTTCTGTTCTCAACAGGGACACGTGGTGATGGGGAACAATTCTGTATCGCCGTACCAACAAGTGATAGAGAAAACCAAGAATCTGTCCTTCCGCAGCCAGATGCTGGTCATGAACATCGAGAAGAAGAGTCACAGCAATAGGAATGAGGTCATAAAGCTCTCACACTCACAAACACATTTTCTTGCTTTTATCTGGTCTCATCTCTATCTGTTTAACATAAGCCCTGTAGTTTATGTTCACAAATGATCTTGTGCAAAGAAAAAGAATGTGGTGCAGCCATCAGGCTGGAGATCTTTATATGGTATGAATCTGTAAGAGCAGGTTGAACACAGCCAGTGCTTTCATCATGCCACTCTGCTTCAAAGAACTAATGACAAGGTAGAGCGGCACAGCCATAAAGAACCGAGTGCTGGTGAGTCAGCTTCACAAAGTAAATAACATGCACTTGCGCTCTGAACTCGCAGCTCTCTGCACTTAGGACTCGTCACAGATGTTTTGCTTGGGGTCCAGACAAGGGATGTTTGATCTTCCTAATGTAGGCAAGGTCAAGGACCCAAAGTCATTCCACAAGTGTCGAAAAATGTATGAAAAAGAAGAGTAGTATTTATATATCAAAGCACAGAGTCTTTTACATCAATTGAAGTAGCATCACTTTACACGTCCATCATTGCAAGTCCAAATAAACACTAGAAAAACTTTCCAGTATTAAAATCGACAAGTTTGTGCAAACTTGCAAAGGAATCAACCAGCTTTTAAAGTAAGTAAATATTCCCAACATGTCATTATTTTTTTAAGACCAGCACAATGGATTAGTTTTGTTAACATTGAACATGCTGTGGTTTCTAATGTTATTTTTTTAAATGAAATAATAAACTATATAAAAGGTTTTAAACTATCGCATTTGAGGTGTACTCAACAGTGCACAGTCACAATCACTGTGCCAAGTTGGGCTACTGTTGGCTCAAGGAGAGAGGCAGATAAGTGTGAGTAGGAATGTTGAATATTGGTACAAGTAAAAGAAGAGAGTTCGCTGATCTGATAGAAAGGTGAAGGGTTGACAAAGGATGTTTAAGGTAAATAGGAGGTAAATAAAGGATGTAAATAGAGTGTCTGATACAGTAATTAGTAATTTACTGATTGAGTTTAAACTTCTACAGACCACTGTCAGATGCAATCAGGTGTCCACATTTGTTCCTGTTTAATGTTTATATACACTGAGGTGTAAACATTGTTAGTTTAAATCATGTCATTGTACACTAGCTCATTGTATAATTCTCTAAAGTAAAATGCTGTGAATCAATCTTAGTTCTGAACCCAGATCTGTGCATACTGCATGACTGGATTTGGGTCTTTGGATGATAGAATGTGGAAACTTTAAACAAAACTTTTGCGTTTGATTTTATAAATGAATACTGGTTTAATTTAAAAATTTTTTGTCCATGTTACAAAAGCTAAGGAAATACCTCCAGATTTGCTATTTAAAGCCACCTACAAGTAGTCCCCTTTTTACTCCATGACTTTTTTTTTTTTCTCTCTCTGTTCCAGACTCCAAACTGGGCTGCTCAAGACACAGGCTTCTGCTGAACACCAGTGCATCCTGTGTGTAGTGCCACCCAAGGTGCTGCTCACACGCCAGTGCCTGTTTCCAGAAACGTATAGTGCTCCTGAACCTGTTTTTTTCCCATGCCCTTCATAATACACAGAAGCCTTAAGTTACAGTGCATGTGGTGTTCAATAAAAAGAGAGAAGCTCAGTAAACCCTCAGCCTGCAGTCATCTTTTATTGCTGGACATTAGAAACAGTGGTTAGGGCTAAAGCTGCTGGACATGCTCTGTGTGTAATAGATGAAGGTTTAATGTGCACATTGACACAGCCAGTAAAATATGGTGCGCTCTGGTGTAATGGCACTAAAGTAATGGCATATTTAGTCTCCTGGATTTTATGAGCATGTCCCATAGTGAGCCGCACCACTCACCATCAGGGTGGGAGTTGGGGGGGGGGGGGGATTTCAATAACCCATGTGTGCACTTAGAAGCAAAACAATTATCTAAATGCCCTCCATGTATACCTTTCCTGCCTTTCCTTATATTGTCATCATCCCTGCAATGACACAGCTGCTGTCTTTGTGTTTGTTCTTTGCACATCGTGAGCATGGCTCTGTCTGCTTTACCCATCAGCTGACACATTTATGAGCTCTGTGTCTCTAAAATGGGGTTGGGGGGCTGGCATGGTGTTCAGGCTTTAAGCCAGACCGCTAAAATGCAAAATGCTGACATCATCTTTGATTTCACCGGTTGAAGGAGTGTGTGTATGGTGTGTGTGTGTGTGTGGGATGGATGAAGTGATTGCTCTAACTGGTCTTTTGTTGGTCTTTGGTTATGACTCATTACAAAAATAAAACGTTCAGACTTTAATTATCACCTGCAATCTGAGGGTGCTGGATCAGATGTTGTTTTAGCGGAAGGTCCAGACCAGCGTTTGACATGCCGCAGCTGAATTTCTCCATCGTCGTCAAATAAGTCAATAAACAAGCAAATGGAAGGTCAATATAGGTTTACGGGTAAAGCAACTACACGATCTTACATTTTCCCGTGAAGAAGTTGAGGAAAAGACGCTGTGGTAATCGTGTTTGTTCTGGCCGATTCACTCTCGTTTCCTCTTGCTGTAATCCCTGTGACATTTGCATGTCATTTATTTATACAGGAGGGCAAAATATTTACCCTGGTTGACTGCCAGGATTTGAAACTCAGCTTTCAGCCTAGTCAATGGCTTCCAAGCTGAGGTTTGGCATGTTCTCTGGCTGAAAGACTACCCATTGTTTAAGAGCCTAGGTACAGAGAGGGTCTTATTCTCGACAGTGTTTCTTCAATATGCCACACCTGGCTTTTCCTGAAGGATGAAAATACCAACTTCATCCTGCTTACTGTTACAGGTAGGTCTGGGGAAATAGGACTGGATGATGCACTGTAGCAGCGGTCGAAGTTCTGTGTCCATAATTCGATCTCCCCTCGATTTTGCAACAAAAATAATAACAATTACTTCCATGCCTCTTTTTTCCCCTTAAGTCTGAACCATAGCTGTCATGCATGTAGCACCACCTATTGTGGCAGCATACTGGCAGGTTTCTAGGAATAAATCCCCAGAACTAAACCGATTTCTATGAGCTCAAAAAACAGAATTTTACATTATATGGACAAATGTTTTGGGACGCACCTTGGTGACGATTAAAGGTTGTGGGTTCCAAGTCCACTGAATTTATAAATGTAGGTCCTTGAGCAAGGCTCTTAACCATGTTTTCTCCAGGTGTGCTGTTTGGCCAATGTTGTGTTCTGACCAAAACCATGTCGAGATACTTCACCTTGAATAAAAGCTCTCTGCTAAATTACCAACTGTAATGTGTAGAAAAACAAGCCTACTTGCCTACATGCATTTTAAACAACTGGATGCTAACTTTGGAAAAGTTTAGAGAAAGCTGATATGACTATATCTTTAAAGACGTAGTTGGGTGGTTTTGGTGTGAAGGAACTTGTCTGGCTTGTATAGAATCTTGACTTCAGATACACTGAACACCTTTGAGATGACTGAAAAAAAATTGGAAAACAGCCCTTAGTTTCACATCAGTCTTCTTTTAAAATGATTATTTACGTATGTTTTACACAATCAGAATGTTCAGCTATTCTATACATCAGTGATTTCATTTTATCATTTCTGCTATAGGTAGCTTACCAATCAAAGGTGTTCCAAAGCAACTGCGTACATGCCTACGTAGAACAAACAGAAGAAACCGATGCATTCATGGTGTGGAAAATAGTTTCGTCTGCGCCAGAAGCAACACTGGACAATTTAGTCCTGAAGAAAAGCACCACTTTGGTGGTATGGAAGTATTCTGAGGTTTAGGTCATAAATGTGCAACAAAAGAAAGTAGTGTTCATGGCCTGTAGTGTAAATATACAAACCTACACTTAAAGATCACTTTATTAGACACATCTAGGTGTTTTGCTCCATTACACTTTATAACTGCAGTAATTATTCAGAGCATATTCCTCTAGGTATACACATTTACCCATTTTAACATGACTACTTGCACTTGTCACAAATTAGGTGAAGGTATTGATGTGCTCTTAACCAACTGTTCCGCCACTTATCAGAGGTTCTCTATCGCAGGGGTATTCAATAAAAATTGAAAAAAAGGTCCAGTCTGAACCGTACAAGTCAAACTATTGATATAGCATTTTTTTTTTTTTTTTGCAATAGTGCATTGTCTCAAAGTACCTTCAGTGTTCTAGGCCCAAATCTCTAAAAAGCAAGTCTTGATGTTTTAAAGAAAGAAACTTTGTGAGGATCAATGCTTAGTTGGCGGCCGGGCAGCAGTGTGGGACGCTGACTTAGTGTCTCACTTGCTGAGATCCAAGCAATTATGCACTGTTTGTCTTAATAAATCTGTTTAAGAGTAAACTGTGGTCAAATTTCTAATGATTAGAATTACTATTTTAAAGTTTAAATCTAATAACATATTTAAATAATTTTTAAATATTTTTAAATGATGTTTAGCCCTTGTGTTTACTGGGTAGAAGTTTAAAAACTAAGTAAAATGCGCTGTAACACATCACACCTACAGGAGCTTTCATGACATTCTATTTTAAATAAGACTTAAATACCTGTGTTTAATAATTAAGTAGTTTGTACCGTTGACTTAATGTGAATGGCTGTTCACGATTGAGGATGGATTTGGTGTTTATATTGGAACAAAACACAGCTTATAACACTTTATTTTTTTCTGTACATATTTTCCATTGTAACTATAATGTAACAGCAATGTTTCAATGTTTAGATTGGTGTGAAGTTCAATGTCAATATAGCTAACATTACTGCACAATGAATATGTTTTATATAATCAATCATAGTTAATGATTTAAGTTCATATTTCATAAAAATTAAAAATTAAAACTCTCTGTGAGCATTTTAGCATTTCCAGTTTTTCTGACCTGCATGGCTTTGGAGTGTGGGAGGAAACCTGATCTCCAGAGGAAAAACACAGACATGGAGCGAACCCTGTCCGCTTACCAAAAAAATTAAACCAAGGAACATCTTGCTGTAAGGGTACAATGATATTCACTGTGCCACCCACTACCAAAGCTTAAAACCAAAACGTTAAAAGAGGGTGAGCCATCAATAGATACTCTAATGTTCAAAACTACAAGACTGTTGTAGCTTGAGATTGTTTAGGCTCCAGGGTTGCATTGAATCTTTATTAACATTTCTTGGCCAAGTGGATGGGAGTTCAGAGCCAGTTAGGCTTTTTGACAATTTAAAATAAATGTAGCTGGCCCAGTTATTTAGCCACCTGTCAAACTTAGGAACTTTGACTTTCCTTTAAGCTTGTGAGAGAAGCGGACACAGTATAATGGACTGGGGCTTTTAAGGTGACTCTCAAAGAGAGTCGGGTGCAGAAGACAAATTGTGTCCATAAAAGCTTCAATACAAGCTGTTAATTAACAGAGTGAGACCTGTAGCAACCATGACTGTGATGAGTTTTTTTAGCTGTTTGCTAAAAAGGCCAAAATGGTCTACTTTTTAAACCAGATTTTTAAAAATTGTCACATTCTGCTTTGTACTGCTAAGTGTCAGGACTTGTCTGAAGTCTAATCATAATCACTGGGCCTTAGCCCTTGAAATGATCATCAAAATCATCACCTAGAAGAAAAAGAAGACTAGTAGCATGTACATAAAGACTGAGGGAAACAACTTCTAAAGGACAATGTCAAATTCACTGTAATTTAGAGTTGAAAACTGAAAGCAGAGAACTTGATGTTCTACAAAACCATCAGTAGTGGCATCTTTATCTTCAATAATTCACTTAACTTTAAAGTTGATTTAATTGATAAAACTATGATAATCAGTGGGATACTCTCTGGGATTTCAAGTGCTTTCCCTATCTACTCTTCATCCCGGATCTATAGTTTTTAATTTAATTATACTTTTTTTTTAATTTAAAAAATGTAACTACAGTTGCAGATGATAACACTGTATTATGCAAAAAGCCAAAAAGGAGGTTTGGGGGTAATCTGGTGACTGTTCCCAATACATCACAATTGAAATATACAATTTTTTTATTTATATCCTTTTAAAATTCATAAAATTTTGACTGATCTAAAGATTGGTGGATCAGTTTTTTGTACACCGGGGCACAGTCAGAACAATAGGCCTTACCCAAAGTGTTACCACAAAGTTCAGATCAAATCCAACTTAGTTGTCTCATGCACAGTAAAACACAGTACAACTAGCAGTGAAGTTCTAGGAGTTGAAGATTGGTTGGCAAAAATGCATGACGGGGCAGTCGTGGGCTTCTAGTTAAGGAACCATTCTTGCCACCTGAAGGTCTCCGGTTTGATTCGTGGACCCAAAATGTGGGCCCTTTTGCAAGGCACATAACCCCTATAACTCCCCGGGCCACATTATACAGGGCTGCCCACCACGTGTGCTCACTTCACTCAATGTGTATATAGATAATCAAAATGGATCACAGGGCGGCACGGTGGCTTAGTGGTTAGCACGTTCGCCTCTCAGCGCTAGGGATTCCCGGTCCCCATCTGGGTGGAGTTTCCATGTTCTTCCCGTGTCCGCGTGGGTTTCCTCCGGGTTCTCCGGTTTCCTCCCACAGTCCAAAAACATGGATCAAGTTAATTGAATTCTCCAAATTGCCCCATATAGTGTGTGTGTGTGTGTGTGTGTGTGTGTGTGTGTGTGTGTGTGTGTGTGTGTGTGTGTGTGTGTGTGAGTGAGTGAGTGAGTGTGTACCCAGCGATGGATTGGCGCCCTGTCCTGGGTCTATCTGCCCAGCGCCCGAAACGTTCTCCCCTGGATGGGCATGGGGAACCCCACCGCGACCCTAATAGAGGATAAAGCGGGAGATAATGAATGAATGAAAAATGGATCACTTTATCAGATCCTTTATTAGAGTGTGCTTTACTTTATCCACCTGTGGTAATAAATCTAAACGAAACACCTGAATTCAATACCTGACAGGTGTGTTCCAATGCCTCAATGGTCCATGTAAGTAACCTGCACATTGCTAACACAGGACTAAACCGGACAACGCCAGTTGCTTTTACATGCATTAAGCACATTTGTGATTTGTGACAATTTTTCTACTACTTTTTTTTTTTCGGAACAAACTGAACAAACAGCCGCTACTCATGCGCGACATGACCAGAAGTCAACGACAGTACTCTCTTAATACTTTTCTATCTGAAAACTAAAGTAAGAAACGTCAAAAGCGACAAACAAATAAAAGATTAAGTGCCACACCTAGTGGTCAAGCGGGGTAAAACATTTTCCCCTTTATTTTAACCTTATCTATTTCGCCGGATGGATGGTTGCTTGCTTGCCAGATAAAGTGCGTGTGTGCTGGAGAAGTAAAACCCTACAGCATATTGATTACAAAAACCTTTTCTGCCTCCGAAAAATCGGCATCGCTGCAACGCAAACACACCAAGTGCCCCGGTGTGGCCTCGTGTCCTCTGTAGTTAAACTGTGCTCTTTACTACCCTGTTTACATTCATTTCGTTTTGACCACGATCACTTTGATTACTTTATAGCAGCGTCCTCGCTAAACTTAACTTCTCGCCCATGACGTCGTGAGGTGAGAATTCAAGTCTCAGATTGCAGTGTGTAGTAAACGTGAGTAAACTAGGAAGACATGCTTTTTCTTGCACAGCCGTCGCTCGTAAGCACGTGGTCGCGCAAAACGGTACAGATTATAATTTAGCGCGCGAGCCCTGGACTAATTTATGTTAGTACTGGCGGCTTTAATTGCATTTATGGTTCTGGAAATGTCAGAGGGAAGAGTTGGAAAACATCCCAGCTCAGGCCGGTGGGGATTCTGGAAGATGTTGTGAGTCTCTCCACGTGACAGCAGCGCCGAGCTTATATAGTAAAGGCGGCGAAGCATCAGCATCACTGTCCGCCCCGTCAGCACGCAGCCGGAGCTCAGATCTGCACAGGCAACGAGAGCCCGAATCCTCCAGCGACCTCACACACGGCTTCACGATCACTAACGAGATTCAGGTGTTCGACATAAACCAGCCGGCGGGTTTTTTTCCCTCAGAGGACAAAACCAGCGCGCACTCAGTACGAGTCGCATTTGAGCGCTGCGCTTAAACTCTGTAACGGATCAGTGTTGGAGGAGTGCGAAACTTTTTTTTTTATTCTCCGCTCAGAGGGATGCTGTGTACTCCAGCTCTGCCTTGGATCTTAGGAACTTAACCTACGCGTTTTTGTCCGGTGGACTCGTGCTGCCCTTTCTGACGCGCGTTTGTGCGCAAAATGTCGATTTGGCGATCTGGGTGTTCCGCGACCACGCTGCTGCAGAGTACCGGGGGTTTATTATAGGATCAAAGCGTTGTAATATTGTGAATCAAGGTGTTTTGGGAGGAAGATCCTCATTGCGCTTCCGCCGTTTAACACGTCGCCTCGAGTCCTTAAATAACCTGTCGGATCATTACTCCTGCACCAGTGCTTTTGGACACGCTTCGTAAAAAAATGACATTACCCCCTGATGATTATCTGTTTCCCGTCTAATGCGCGCCCCAAACCGCTATGGACTTCTAAACTGCCCGATTCATCCCTAGGAACAATCTTTATTAACCAGAGCGCACGGACCGGGACACCGGAACCCCACTTTTTTGGCACTTCTGACTTTAATCGTGTTAACCACCAGCCGCCCAGATGCAGTTTCGACTCTTCTCCTTTGCTCTGATCGTGTTGAACTGCATGGACTACAGTCACTGTCAGACACAGGCGCATCGCTGGAAAAGAAATAAACGAGGTAAAAGCACCACGACACCCCCACCCCGCACACACAGACCCCCTCGGCATCCCTACACCTTCCCCATCTGAGATTCCACAAAAAGTTTCTCTGTACCGATTTCCCACGCAGGCACGAGGAGCATTTTTGTGAACAGTAGTAGTTGCCGGCTGCTCTTTCTAAAAGCCCACTTAAACGATATGAGCCGCGTAACGACAGATGATGCTACTAAAAGTGTTAGGACCTCGAGCCATCAGTAAAAGAAGTAAACAAAGAGTTTCAAACCACTCAAAGAAGCATTAAAAGCAACCCCTTTTCCAAATGCAGTCTTTTATTATCTTAATTTTGACCATATCTACTTGGTATCTAACTGAAACAAGTCGTGGTAATATTGGAAGTGTTGAGGATTCATTCTAGGGGTGCAGATTGAGCTTTTACTGTGCACAGTCTGGGGCAGGAAAGGGCACTTTGAGTTGAATGTTAGCACAGAACTTTAATAAAAACCTGTAGGTGTGAATGTGCGTGCGTGCGTGCGTGGTGCTGTCGGTGCTTAAAGCGGCTTCACGCTTTCCAATAAGCGTCACCTGCTTTCACACTGATGATGTGTTTACGTTTACTGTGTGGCGTGGAGGCTTCGGAGGCAGGATGGCTGCGCACACACATTGCTTCCACATTAACACCAAACTGAGCGTGCATTCCCTTTACCTGCGATCAGAGCCGTCTGCGCCTTCAGCCTGTTCTCCTAATTTCACGCCTTTCAGCACGAATGAAACTCTGCTCGGTCGAGTCAGCAACGCGTAGGAGAGTAAACGTCTGGCTGCCAGTGCGATTTTATATGCAACAAACTGGTTTTGCACCTTTCATGTCACATTTGTTTTCTTAACTCTACATCCCATCGAGTATAGAAAGCCTATGCACATGATTCAAATTCATAGCTCGTTTCAATGAAAAATTGGGGTAATTATAAATTCATCCATAATGGATGGATGGGGTAAAGGCCAGAGGTAAGCAATGCCAGCTGGGTACAAGAGATGATTGAGTCCAAGCATCTTGATGTGGACAAACCTGTGCCTCCCAAAAATATTAAAGTGTGGTTTTCAATGACACCACATGGACTTTTAATGTTAATTAAGGACATTCATAACACAAGTTGTTGTTTTTGCTTCTAACTTCACCCACCTCAGTAAAAGGCTTATAGAAGGTAAACGTTTTAAATGGTTAGGTCATTAAGTTCATTTTTAATTCCGTATTAATTACATATATATAGTCTGGACTTCAGGCCCCCATCCTTAATTGGATCCAGTTAGCGCAGCCCCCTTGATGTGTCACGCTGGGCAAACACTTCTCAAATGACTGTGTTTTGACATGTGAGTGCAAACTTTTCAGTCATGTTTGCTTCTGAACTTTTTTGTCAGTCTTTATAAAAGAAGAAGTTATTCTAGGAACTCAACTCAGGAACCTGTGGCTTTCAGGTGTCACCTGAGTCTCAGATACTCATGAGGATGAAGATGAGGGGAGATCAGTATGGACACAAAGTTTTACTGCTCTGTCCACACCAATTTTGAAGACTATCACCCCCAGCTCCACGTTACTCACACACACACACAAACGCACACACGCACACAAATGCCAAATGCTTCTGTTCTCACATGTAGCAGGTTGCATCACACATTCTCAGTATATGCGTTGTGCCACATTTGTCTAGTAGCTACTTTAAACCCCAGTTCTAAAAACAATGCAATTGTTGTATTTTCCCTAATTGCTCAAATGGTTAGGTTAGAACCTTAGGTGGCCTGGATTGGATATGCAATACATCTACAGTCTGCCCCGCAACCCTGCCTATGGTTTCAGGTATTTAGGAGGCATTGCGAGTCAATGGACCCATACATTTATGCCTCCCTGTGGTTTAGTAAATTAACAGGTTGGCCTCAACACTTGCTGGTTAGTTTGTACTTGTTTGGTTATAGGAGGTTACCGAATACTGTCAAAGTGTATCCTAGAGAAATGATTAGCCCGCTCTCCTTCTAATTCAACACTAATGATTTGCAGCAGAGCAGCCTCATTGAATTGTCAGAATTGATTTAGCTACTATCACAGGGTTAAGAGCAGTCAGAGGGCACGTGCCCCCTCGGTGTGAACACTCACACTGCCCCGATTGTAGGTGTAATCACATGCATGACCTGTTTGAGGAGAACCTTCCTTTTGGATGTTTGTTCAAACCCATCTGCAAATGATTAGACCATCACTGCAGGGGACTGAGGGAAGGCGGGGGTTGGACACTCACACCACTTTTCGGGGAATTTTATTTTTTTATTTCACATATTTTAATGTACAGTCTTCTACAAAGTTTCATTCATTTCATTACATTAAAACAATAGTAATTCTTCATATATGTTAATTTTTCTATATTTTTTTATAGATTACATATATTTATTAAGAAATCAGCAAAACGTTTTATCAAAACAAGCTGGAGTTTAAAACTTTTGCATAAGCGTATATTTATAGGGTTTAGGGTGAATGACTTTTCTGATACTTTGCACATTAATAGTACCCTTTTTTCCTTGTCCCTCCCACCTTCAGCCTGCTGTAGGTCCATCTTGATCTGGCTTCAGCAGGAAAACGTGATGTTTGAATGTACATATGACATGCTACAGCAGTCAGCCAAGTGCCAAATCAGCTCCCTTCCTTAATTCATCATGCATATTGAAAGCAATGTGGGAAAGTGAAGATGTTTAAATCTTTTGCCTCCCGCCCTGTGGGAAACTGTGACAGCTTCATAAGCATCTTACAATTGTACAGTGGGAGTTAAATTGTCTCTGTTCTTGCCAGCTCTATAATGTGTCCACTGTGCTATGTGGTCTGAACATCTAGTATTTGCTGTTAGGAAACCTTGTACTGTTAAACAGAAGTATGTGGATACATTGGCATTATGTTAAAAAACCACAGACACCCCATTCTTTATCATTTACTTTTGTGGAAAGTTATTCCACAGCATTATGTACTTCTGGACCCAACAGTTCTTGCAACTTATTGGAGAATAACTAAAGAGGTTCTCTGAAAACAGCTTATGTTTATTTGCTGTTCTGCTGTTGACTCCAGATGATTCAGACACACTTGGGTCATGGTCTTGTATTTTTATTCAGTTCTGCATGATAAAACTTTGAAACATTTTGCTATATATAGCATTCTGCAAGAACACCAGTGAACACTTTTCAAACCTGTGAATAATAGCAAACTCAAACAACATATTTATGTGAAAAACACAGCTATATGTTGCAGAATACTTTTCTTCCTTTTGTTGTTCCTCTAAAGGATCACCCTAGGGTGTCATTATTCTCCATCTCGCCCTATCCTCCGTGTCCTCCTCCATCACCCCCAATCACCTGCACGTTTTCCCTTAACACAAGCATAAACTCACTTTTTGGCCCTCCTCTTCTCATCCTGCCTGGTGGCTCCATCCTCAGCATCCTTCTTCCAAAATAAACTTCATCCCTCCGCTGTGTATGTCCAAATCACCTAAATCCCGCTCCCTAACTTTATCTACAAAACCACCTTTCTGTGTCATCCCTCTGATAAACTCATCCATAATTTTGTCCATTCTATTCACTCCCAATGAATTTGCAATACTTCATCTCTCTCTTCTGTCTTTAGTCAGTGCTGCCATCTACAAGTCATACAACATTGCCGGTTTCACGACTGACCTGTTAACTTTGCCTTTCACTATCATAGATCACTCAGGCAACTCTACACCATCCAGTCCACCCTGCTAGCACTCTCTTCATCATCTCTCTACCACATTCTCAATTTCTTTGTTCACTCAATGTCAAGTATTAAAACTTATCCACTTTCTTCACTTCATCTTCCTGTCATCCTCACTCTCATTCACACACATGTACTCTGTCTTCCTCTTACTAAATTTCATGCTTCAACTCACCTCCATCTTTCTAGGCTCTCATTAACCTGCTTCTTACTCTCACCACAGATCACAATGTCACCATACATTTATGTAAAATATGCTTTTTACTTATATTATTTACTTGTAATATTTACTTATTGTGGGCGGCACGGTGGCTTAGTGGTTAGTACGTTCGCCTCTCAGCACTAGGGATTCCCGATTCGAATCCCCATCTTTTCCATGTTCTCCCCGTGTCCGCGTGGGTTTCCTTCGGGTTCTCCGGTTTCCTCCCACAGTCCAAAAACATGGATCAAGTCAATTGAGTTCTCCAAATTGCCCCATGTAGAGTGTGTTTGAGTGAGTGAGTGTGTGCCCAGTGATAGATTGGCGCCCTGTCCTGGGTGTATCTGCCCAGCGCCCGAGACATTCTCCCCTGGATGGGCATGGGGAACCCCACCGCGACCCTAATAGAGGATAAAGCGGATGATAATGAATGAATGAATTAACTTATTATCTCTGTTTTTCTTAACTGGGTGTTTAATTCATAATGTAAGTTGAGATAAAAACATTTCTTAAATGCATACATTTTACAGTGGCTTTTATGATGTCCTATTGTACATTGGGCCCCTTTTTGTAGATTTCACAATTCTGTCATTTGAACAGTTGTTGTTCTACCACATTTGGGCTATATCATTTTTGCTACTAATCTTATATGCTATGTGGGGCATTAAGGTTAGGAAAGGATCTTTGTAGATAATCTGGGAAATAATCCTTTTTCCTCAGCCTAATGTTGGCAGGTATGAGACACTCCTTGGATTATAGGGACTGGCTTGCATGCAGAATTAAACTAAATTGAAGTAGTTTTCCATTAGGTGGAGGCTGAGAATATATGCAAGCCAGTGGAGATCCTGAATAACATTATCACTTTACACTGTGTGTGCCCTGTGATGTACTGGCAACCTGCTCAAGATGCATGTAATTTCCAGCATGACCCTCTGTTATATTAAATAGGATAAACAACCTAAGAATTATTTCATGTATGACTTTCTTTCCTCATCAGCATAACTGCAGCTAGATTGGGTGTCCACATAATTCTTTTCATATACCGTATTTACTTGTAATTTTTTCTCTCAGAAACAGGGCAGAATGAACATTCTAATGGTATAGTCCAAATTAGCATCCTTACAAAATGATTTATTGGTGTTTAAATGGTTTATTTGAACCATTTTGTACCTTTTTCAGATGTGTTTTTCAAAGTTGACTTTGCAACTTTACGTGAATTTTTTTTTACCGCAGGTAACTGGTGAGAGGACTTTAAATTTACATGTCTTTACCCACTACTCTACAGGCTGTTTAGTGCACAGGGTGCCAGCAAGCCCTGTTTAAGTCTATCTTTGCTAGAGGGCTCAGGGGTATTAGCTTTCATTTTATTCCCTGACTAATGATGCCACCTGCTGACTGCATAAAAATCAAAAGAATGGCGTATCAACAGCCTAGAGAAGGAGAGGAAAGAAGTTGTCTTTGGAGATCCGTTAGGTGGTTTCTTAACTCTCTGGGTATCTATTGATCCAGCCGTCGTTCTGTTCTAAATCTATACCTGTATTCTATTGTTATAGCGTGGTTTAATGATGTTTATTTGATTTTTATTCCACAAATGCCTTTGTTTTATTTTGATGTGCTAATTAGCTGCATGTAGTTTTCTGCTAATATAAAATAAGTAATGAATATTGAAGGCACAGTAGCAGTCAAAGCTCCCCTTATTGATGATTTCATCAGAATCACTTACTGTCAACTTGAACTTTGTAGTTCTACAATTACAAACAGTAGCCCAGTTATAGAGTACAGTACATACTGTGTTTTTCCCCTTTACTCTGTACTGTAATGGTCAGGACCCCCAATAGTGACACCACAGAGCAAGTATCATTTGATTGGTTTATTATTCCTATCCCAGCTGTGTCACTGAGGTGTTTAAATGAAACTACAGCAGCACTGCTGCACTAAAACCCCCTCAGCACATCAGTGTCACTGCAGAACTGAAATCCACCACCCAAATTATACCTGTTCTGTGATGCCCCAGACCGATAGAGAACACAGAACCAACAGGGGACGAACAAAAACAAAGAACACAGATGTACTACAGTCTGTAATTGTAAAATTCAAATGAAGTCAATTTATATGGTAAGTGAAGAAAGTTTGTCCATCTTTGACTTGCAAAGACTTCATATTTTAATTAGATTACTTTGTGCTGATGGTGTTTTATTAAACCCTACATCTGCAAACATTATTGTAACACTTGTTACAATAACTTGTGGGTGGCCAAATCATGCTGGATTTCCAATGTTGAAGAAAGTGGTTACACTGGACTTAGACAGCACTTGCAACAGCTTGATTGGGGTGGGAAATGAAAGCATGTGGGGAATGAAATTGCATAAAGAGCAATAGACACACACAGTAATGTGCAAAAGTTTTAGGCAGGTGTGAAAAAATGCTGTAAACTAAGAATGCTTTCAAAAAAATATAAATAATAATTGTTTTTTACAAAATGCAAAGTGAGAAAAAAGGAAAAATCTAAATCAAATATTTGTTGTTACTACCCTTTGCCTTATAGTGAGGTTTAATGTCAACCAGTTATACCAAACAGGTGCAAATGATCATCAATTTCACAAGTAGGTTGAAACACAGTCATTAAGTGAACAGATACAGTGTAGGAGGCATAAAACTGGGTAAGGAACAGCCAAACTCTGCTACCAGGCTAAGGTTTGGGAAAATATGCTGTAAACGACAAATGCTTTTAAAAATGGAAGCGATAATAGTTTATTTTTCTTAATTAACAAAATGCAGTGAATGAACGAAAAAGAAAGGGTAGTAACAACAAATATTGCTGTGATTTAGGTTTTTCTTTTTTTCTCACTTTGCATTTTGTAAAAAACAATTAATATTTATACTTTTGAAATAATTCTTAGTTTACAGCATTTTTTTCCACCTGCCTAAAACTTTTGCACAATATTTTATATATATAAAATAACAATTCAAACTCCACACTTTAAAATAAGCTGATACTTTTATTCAGTGCATTTCTTTTTATAGATCTTCCAAGACAAATGAGGAATCAGTTGCCTCGAATTTATTGCAGTGTTTTGCCTTAAAAGTTTATTCTAGACAAACTTCCTCAGACTGGTTTTCACAAGCTCTAATTGTGGTTAAAAGAAAATGCTGAAGGTAGAGTTGTTTTTGGGTTGCTGTTGCGTTTCCTAATCATTAAAGTGTCAAACCAAACCAAACATCCACAGAATAAATCATTACCTCACATTTCCTTAGTGATTTCCAAGCTGTGAAATAAAAAATGATTTAAAAACGAGAATGAGTCTGGTGCATATCCCTAAAGCAGTGCTAATCCTTGCACTCACTATGGACGCGGAAAGCCAGACAGATGTGGAGAGAATATGCTAAACCCTTCATCAAGTATCCAGAGGCTGAGTGTGATGCAGTAGGTTTATGCATCCTGAGGTTGTGTTGAGGCAGTAAAGAGCTGCTGAACTGAGGTGTCACTGCTGAAAGCAGATGCGAGGTCTCAGGTCATTGGGTGTAAGTGTAAATGTTGGCTCTTGCCATGTTTCTGCCGTATAACTCTCTGATTAAGTGCCTGACAGGGAAGCGGAGCACTCCAAGAGACTGGGCTTTGCCACTCTCCATTTGGAAAAAGTAAAAAGGCTTCAAATGGCATTTCTTTTAACGAGGGCTTTTCACGTGGTGACGCCGCTAATCCTTGAGATTGATGTTTTTCATCGAGGCACAGCGAGCTCAAGCAAGTGCCTTCTTTCCAGCTACTCACTTCACTTTCCTGTTCCACTGGTCCTCAGGTCTTTTATAAAAAGCTGCTATTAAGTGTTACAGGTCTGCCACATTTACTAACGTACTTTTGCTTGTGCATTTTGTTTTTGTTTTTGATAGTATTTTTTTGTTTTTTATTATTTTATTATTATTATATTATTTTAATTAACTTATTTTTAGGTTTTTTTTTTTTTTACTTAAGTCTCTTTAGTATTACTTTTGGATTTTATGTGTTTTTCGATTTGGAGGGTATGTTTAGTGTATGGGTAGCTGTTGGTGAGTGTTCATTTGGTGAGAATTCAACAAATCATGTATAAATAAGTAATATAGGTGATGAATTAGTGGTTATCATGTTTGACTTTTAGCGCTGGGGATCCAGGTTTAAATCCTAATATGGGTGAGTTTCCATGTTCTTCTGGGTTCTCTGGTTTCCTCTCACAGTCCGGAAACATGGATTCAAGGTAAATTAGCTGGTCTAAATTGCCCCTATAAATAGTGTGTATGAGTGAGTGTGTGTGCGTGCACAGCGATTGATGTGCCTAGGTTTATCTGCCCAGCACCCGAAACCTTCTTTCTTGGATGAGCATGGGAAACCTAGTAGAGATTAAGTGGAAGTTAATGAGACGAGATGAGGAATAAGTTTTATGGACTGGTAGCCAGTCCATTACATGATTAAAAATTTTGTTTAGAACAGAATCTTTTAAGCAACACATTTTCTAAGAAAAAATCTTGAAAATGACCTAGCTAAATCGAAATGGCTTTGATACTAAAACCCTTTGGCTACACTTATTATTCTGGAACATTTATATCCAAATATTAGACTCACTCTTTATAATCACCGAAGCAGTAAATGTAGAAAACTGATTTTATGAAAGCACCTAAAAGATTTTATGGAAATATAAAATGTCCACCTGCTTTAGTGGGATCTTATAAAATTATGCAACTTTTTTTGCCACAGGTCTGACCGAATTTTTGCGGAAAATATATCATATCTGAAAATAAGTAATTTATGTTTTTTTTGTAATATGACAGATAATTTAAGAAACTAGTACTCAAGGATTCAGAAATTAAAAGATGAGTCTGAATTATTTTAAAAATTACTTGTGATTAACTGCATTCAATATTATACAGCAAATAAGGAGAGCTTTAATTGACTGGCTAATCTCGTGTTTCATGTATGACGTAGTATATATAAGTGAAATGGGATGTTTAAATTAATGTACATTTAAATTGTTTATGAGTAAGTTTCTTTTCTTCTTCTTATATACTTCTTCTTATATAGTTTGTTATTTAACTAAATTTCACTCTCACATAAAATGGTAGTTTTAACAGTGGTTATAGTTGAGTAATATTTTTGGAAACAACACGTGCTTAGACCCAATTAGAAGGAGTCAGCAATGACAATTGTGGACTTGCCACAGAGAATGAAGGCTTTTTGGGTGAGAGTGAGAGGGGAGCATATTTTAGGAGATCAGTTAGAGATGGTTTCATTTGAGCTCCATCACCTGAGACGGATTAAATCCTACCCAGGCCTGGAGTAAAATAATGCAGATGGGAAACTTTTCTGCTCTATTATTTGCGTCTGTAAAAATGTTGTAATATTTAAAAGGGGTGTAATGTGCTATCAGCAGGTTTATGGTTATACTCCTGATTAATTTACTTTAATTCTTTGGATCAGAATGGGCAATTCTCTTCTTGGCTTTGTCTCGAAGTGTCAGTGCCATGAACTTAGATGCCTAACGTCCCATGTGACCTGCATCATGTGGCAAATCTGTTTTTGGTTTTCTGTGTTTTTGTTTAGCGTGAAAACACCCACACATCCTTTTTCCAACTGCTTTAGCTAGTGTTAGCTTATTTGACTACTTCAGTATATTCCAGTTTCATGTTATATCACTTTTTCTTACATCGATCCCTGTTTCGTGCATGGTTGCATTATTTCCTAAACAGAATGAAAGCATGAGTTTGGTAGCACTACTTCAGACCACTCATTCATTATTGCATGGCATTTGGCGGCTGAAACTTTAGAGTTTGCTCACTAATACAGGAGGAGATTCCCCGTTACTGCTCAGTCACTATCATTAGAGGATCCCGTATGTTGGTCGTTGTAAACACTAAACAGATGGTTCTCTTTCAGGCTACATTTTACCACTCTGTAAAACTTATAAGTCAGAAATGGACTTAAACAAAATAGATGTACTATGTTATTCTTTTAATGTGTTCCTTATTTGCAAAGGAAGACAAGAAATAAGTACAGCTTATACAAAAGGACCACTGTCCCATTTTTTACCCGTCACCTTCCGAAGTGGTGAGCTCCTTACACAGTTATAACTTAATGCATTGCCCTATAAAGTTCCTAAATATGGTCATCCAGTTGGGCACAATAGCCCTCAGTTTACTGACCAATAAAATTTCTGAATCTTTCCGAAAGGCGCTCATGAAACCAGCTAAATAAAAAAAAACATTGGAATTAAAGCAATGAGTCACATAATGGCATGGAAGGTGAAAGTCAGTGAAAGACAGGGCTATAAAAATCCCTTTTTCTAATCCAGAGCCTGGGCTTCTTTACACCGAGCACAGAAAAGCGCAATGCCATTTCTAATTCTTCACTTATGAGATCTGTTCCAGTTGTGGTAACTGTACTGTGTCATTGGTTGCTACATAAACTAGGAAAGCTACATTTCCCCCCTAATTGTTGAGTGTGTTTAATTTTTGTTTATTACCTTTGGGTTTAGCTAAATGCTAAAGAACGGAAAAGCATGTCTACATGTATGTGATAATTTAAAGAAAAGATGTAGTGAGGTTAAGCACTGCTGTGATAAAATGCGCCAGTTTACTCTGGATCTGACTCTTGTTCTGTATTTATACACCACGTCCCAAGGGAGCCTGTTAACGCTAGGTCTAGGGCCTAATAGGGTGCTGACTGAGGTTTTAGGACAGGTCTGTGCTTTGTGAACTTATTCAAAGCTTTAAAAACTGATCTTGTTTTCCTTGAGCTTGCTTTTCTATGCCTGCCTCTTTTCTTTGTATGTAACTCTAATTGATCAGGTAGAATAAGACTTGAGACACAAATGCACTCCGAAACCATGTGGGAGCTGCTGTCTATATATTGACAACACCAGGTCTGCAGCTTCTCTCCTTCTATGGCTCCCACCACTTGACAGATGAACAGAACACCTCTGTTGCCTTAAATGTTATAGGGCTTCTAATTAGGTCCCCTCTCCACATCAAGCCCTCTCTCCACACGCCTTGTCTTTGCTACAGTCTGGAGGTCAGTTGGTTAGTTAAAGTAGAGAAGTCCCTGCATGTGGTTGCTCAGAGGATGAGGAAGGAGTCAGAGGCACAATCAGGATCAGGTCCATCTACATGCCCTTTCGTAATCCTTACCCTAATCCCACAAGGCCACTTCTAGAGCTGTGAAGCCCGGGGTTGAGCACAATAAAGAAGCTCTGCGCCTGGCCCCTGCCTGTGGAACTCAGCAACCCTGGTGTGGTTTCAATCAGATCAAGGCATGGAAATCATTAGAGTCGTGGTGCTGAGCTCATTGTCTTCCCGTTCTCTTGATTGCCCCCTTTCCATTCACTCTTTTCCCTCTCTGAACAGAAACATGTTCCTCACATGTGGATGGGGTCTTTAAGGGTCAGAAAGCAGAGATATACACTCTTAGCTTAATGTTGCACTGTAGTTGTCAATTTATTTCTTCATTTGGGCCTCATCACACACAGCAGGCAGGCAAAAGAATACCATATTTTCCTCATCAAAGCTCTAAATCTCTCTGAATCATGGCTCTGTAGAAGTAGTGACAAGGGCATTACATTGTTATGGCTACAATTATAAGGCTGTGTTCACACTGTCAGTTCAGATCCGTTTCATGTGCATATCTGATTTGAATCTGAATCATATGTGGCACATAGGAACTGCCAAAAATAGCAAAAGAATAATCTAAATCCAACTGTACATATATCATATTCAGGTATCATTTTGGTAAATTTGTGTAGTTCTGACTGCTGTAACTGCATTTCAGATTTTTATAAATGTGTGACCTTTGACAGCAGATACTAATCTTGTATACAAGATTACATCTTATGTATAGGAAACATTCTGATCGGTTAAAGGAAGAAACTGTCTGTCTTGTTTCATTTATGCGTCATAGTCAGTGCTTAACAGTAACTCTGTAGTTAACCAAAGCATGACAAAGTGAAGCAAGCAGGACTCCACTTTCGATGCTCTCACATCATTTTTACAAAGCTTGCACAGTTGCTTTTTTAAACCAAATTCCCACACATAAACTGAGCATTATAATGACACGTAGGACATTTACAGAGCCACTTGAAACTCACTGAACAGCTTTGGGTTAAAATCTAAGGTCAAAATCCTTTTAAACTGAATTCCAACACACATGTTTTGTGCAAAGACATTTCAGGAAGATGTGACTCCAGTACTTGCTTTTCAACAGAATTATGATGACCTTATTCTGATGTTTTTTTCTGTTCTTGGTATGAAGTAGCTGTGAAGTACTGTGTTGGGAGCAGAAGTGTAAATTCCATTTTTTGGGTTTTGAGGTATGTATTGTTGTAGACTTGTTCAGCTAGGGCTAACTGCCCTCTTTGCTGAATCTTAGTAACTGGGTTGTGCTGCAGGAAGCGGCCTGTGGTGAATGGTATAAAATATGTGTCAGATGGAAGAAAATATCCACATATTTCACATTCCTGCTTCTTCTCTGGCAGTTATGAACTTGTATTAGATGGGTTGGATGTAAATTTGGTTGTGCTCAAAATACATCATCCTGTATGACAAATGGCTGTAACAGGGATTAAACTAGTACAAATTTACTTTAAATCATTTCGTTGACCAATCCAATTGTTCCAGCTCAACACACTATAACACACCACGACTGCACACAACGTGAATTTATACGGTAAGTAGATCTGGATTCAGTTAGGTAGAACTATATACTATATACTATTTTTCATCCAATCATCTGTTATCCATTTATCTGTCTCTGCATTAAGCCATCCATCTTTCAAAACTATATATGTGGTGTTTCAACCCCCCACTGCATATCTGTCTGTATGTACATCCAATAATATTGTATATCAAATCAACCATTTATTTTTCTATCCATTTATCCATCCATTCAAGTAGCCTTTCAGTAAATGTACCCATTTATTTATTGCTAAGATTTTCTGTTCTGAGATGCTAATCCAAATTAAAAAGGTGAAAGATGCCCATTGTGAGAAAGGGTGGGGAACACCCTGGACAGGTTACCAGTTCCCTGTAGTGCAGACACACAGACAAACATCTTCTACCTTTTCAACCTGCTGCCTTCTGGCAGACGCTACAGGTCCATACCGGCCAAAACAAATAGACTCAGGGACAGCTTCTTTTATATAAATAATTTTTATATATAAATCCACGGTTCATCTATTTTTATCTATATTTGTATCTGGACTTAATATTTATATCAAATGTGATTCTGTTATTTCAATCATCCTGTAAATTGTAAATATTAATTAGAAGCATTGTTTACTGGATGATTATCTAGCCTACAGCTCATTTTAAAATCAGGTACTTGTTAGTTACTACAGATTTAGTGACATGTTTTTACCTGCAGCTGCAGAGTTCAATTTGAAATTTGAGTTCATCATGATCCTCTCAAAATGCAGTGCCGCATTCTCATAACAAGCACATGCAAAGGAAACAGTGTGACATCTGGTTTAAGTGTAGGATTGACTGATTCCAGTACACATCTTGCCAGGTTGGCATTAATTCAACGTGGCTAAAAAGAATTTGGCCTTGGCCTTTATGTAAAAGCCGCAATATTTGCACCACTGTCTATTGCGATGATGACATGATTTCCTCCTCACTTCCACTCCACAAGCACATTTTTCACTCTCAGCAAAATTCTTTTGTGTGTGCCATGATTTTAGTTTAAAGACTTAAGCAAGCGGTCATTAATGATGGGACCAGTGTCTCAAGAATGGGGTCATGTCTGCACTTTACCACATACATATCACTCCTAAATTTAGTCATTTGTGCATGCTTTTCTGGCAAACATAACAGTATTCTGCCTTTATTTAAAGCTTGATGGAAGTACAAAGTGAGGAAACCGAGGACATTTTAATCCAGATCTTTTTGGCTTCTCTCTCCGGGATTCTCCAGCTGAACCCACAGACTTTTTCGGCTTTCAGAGGCATGGGTCAAGGATGTGTGATTCTGTTATGTTCTGACTGAAAACTTTTTGTGTAGATTTGCACATTTGATAACAGAGTCATAATTTAATTATGATTCTATGGTGTGAAAGAAGTAGGCAAAGTTTCATTTCATAGCTAACTAAAACATCAAACATACATTCATAATGGCATGGCTTTTAACAGAATTCATGAGATGATAACTGATCCTCTACCTTACTTTGCAGTGCAAGTTTAGTTCTTTCATCCCCTTTAGTTAGTTGAATAGTGCTATTTTTTTTGGCATGTTTTAATGTAAATATAAGAATATTTATTTAGTAAAATGAACATTTTATGCAAAGATTTGGCTCACAATTATAAATTATAAAATTAATCATTTAATTTAAATAAGCCAATTATGTTAATGAGGGTAAGGATATGGATCCTATTTCAAAACACAATGGGCTAAATGAACAAGTCCATTGCAGGGCAACACAGAATATAGTTAGTTTATAGTTAATAGTTAGTTTATCTACTTACTACTGGCTTACAATCACCAATCCAGTTTACAGCAATTAATTAAGATCTACACAAACAACTGGAAGTCCTTTCCACAAAGTCATATGTTTATAGACTTTATTTTGTACATAGGCACTGCTATGAAATGTTCTTTTTTTAAACTGTTTCCCCAAGCACAGTAAATAAAGTAAATATAGAACTGTCAAGAAATGTTAGTTGCTTCAATGGTCCAGAGAGACAAAACATTTTTATCACATGGAGATTACTGGTTTAAATTTTTATGTTTACACAGTCATCTGTGGCGGGACTGCAAGCAGATCAAATGTGGTTGTGATCTGTGGGATGGAAGGGTGGCACTCTCTGTCTTTGTTAATTTCACTAATACTAGCCAATAGTGTGCATCTATAAGTTTTTGTGCCTAAAAGAAAATGAAGCATTTGCTTTCAGGTGTGATATATTACCCCTTGCATTTACCTGTCCCTGTTACTTAAAGTCATTTTACTTTTCATTTAAGACATAGTCTGAATTCAAAAGCCTGATAGATGCAGTCTTTACAAATTTCCAATAATTGTAACATATACATGCACACATTCACCCAAATGTTTTGCCCAGCTTTGATAAGCTGCAACTTAAATATTGTCAGAAATATGGTCACTGCAAAATATATGGTCAGCTGATAACATGACTTAGAGATAGCATGCATCACCCTCCTTGACTAGTAGCAGTAGTGTGGTGTAGGAGAAGGAACTAGACACAATTAAATAAAAAGGTACAGGGGAGGGGGCGGGTATTCAAGTAAATACTTAAAAAAAACAGAATGCTACATATTAATTATACATCATATATACATTGAACAAGACTGTCCTCACCAGATATAAAAGCTATTTATAGCCATATTTTGCATGAAAAATATAAGAACAAATATGACTTAATTAAAAGTATATATGTATAATATCTAGCAGTTTGTAATCATAAATATAATTATTGTAATAATGTAAGATCAGAAATTAAGTTAATGTTACTGTTCTTGTGTTGCTTAATGTTACTGTATATAATAAATTGTTTCAATAAAAAATGTTCTGCTTTAGTAGTACTCACCAGGATTGATGACTGTGTGTAAGGTCTACAATTTCAGCACTCCTCCAGAAGCAATATATGTCCTATGAAATCATCACTCTGAATCTGCCTTAACTTTATGGTGATATTTGTAAAAGCGGAATGCTAATCTCTGAAATTTAGCGTTTGAACTGGTCAGGACCATATGTGAGAGAGTGTGCATGACGCAGTATAGGCACCCCCATGGAGTTCCACACTTTTGACCCTGAGAATCTTTTCTCTTGATCTGGCCTGTTGGCACGATTGGTTGAGTTGAACTTTGGTATTAGGCAGAGGGGACAGCAACCTACTTATGACTGTATTACTTGTTAAAAATAGCCATTGATGCTCTCCAGATGGCAAACTAAATCAAACTAACAAATGTATTAAACTTTGTTACATTAGTAAAATCGACATCTTAAAAGAAACTAGTAACCTGTATGTAAAGTACTAAATTTGCCTCTGAAATATGATGAATCGTAATGAATCAAAGTAAAACTATATCAACTTGTATTTATCAATACTAAAATAAATGAACTTGATGTACATAATTACTCAACACAATGTTAAGATTTAAATATGTTATTCATGAGGGCCATGGGTGAATCTGAACCTAAATTACTAAAACTTAGAAAGGTGACATTTTCTCTTTCAGCCCCTGTTAAACTCAACAATGTGTTAGTTACTTAAAATGTCTCATGTAATTACTTTTGATAAAAGTTTAAAGGGAGTTTAAATATTGTAATCATGACTGTTAAAACTTGGTTTGCTGTAATTGGGTTTTAAATTAGTAATTAATTATGCAGCAGTTATTTCAAGCAGGAATATATGTGTGCGGCACATCTGCCTCTCAGAGCTGGGTATCCAGGTTTGAATCCCAAACTAGGTGGAGTTTCCACAGTCCAAAAACATAGATTGAAGGTGAATTGGCTGCTTTAAATTGCCTCTATCTAAATTGTCTTTAAATGATGTGTCTTTCACTTGAAACAATCTTCCCTGGGTGGGGACCCTGTGACTCTAGAGCAGTGGTTCTTAACCTTTCTAATGCCGTGACCCCACAATACAGTTCCTCATGTTGCGGTTACCCCAAACCAAAAAATAATTTTGGTGGCTACTTCATAACTGTAATTTTGCTACAGTTATGTAAATACCTGGTATGCATTATGTATTCTCATTGCTACAAATCAAACATAATGATTAATCACAAAAACAATATTATATGTTGTATATATATATATATATATATATATATATATATATATATTATAATATATAATATTATATATTGGCTTAGTGGTTAGCACGTTTGCCTCTCAGCGCTAGGGATTCCCGGTTCGAATCCCCATCTGGGTGGAGTTTCCATGTTCTCCCCGTGTCTGCGTGGGTTTCCTCCGGGTTCTCCGGTTTCCTCCCACAGTCCAAAAACATGGAACAAGTTAATTGAATTTTTAAAAATTGCCCCCTATAGAGTGTGTCTGTGTGAGTGAGTGTGTGCCCAGCGATGGATTGGCGCCCTGTCCTGGGTCTATCTGCCCAGCGCCCAAGACGTTCTCCCCTGGATGGGCATGGGGAACCCCACCGCGACCCTAATAGAGGATAAGCGGGAGATAATGAATGAATGAATGAATATTATATATTATATATTATATAATATATATTATAATATATAATATTATAATAATAATATATTATATATTATAATAGTGGACATCCTTGTTAGCAAAGCTTGGATGCTTGCTATCAAAATGGCGTTTTAGTTTGTTTGGCTTCATAGATTCAGCTGAGAGAACTTCACAACAAATAACACATTGTGGTTTCTCAATTCCTGCTGTAATTATTGAGGTAAAACCATACTTCAAGAAATCCTCAGTGTATTTTAATATTCTAATATTCTTGTCTACACGATCCATTGAGACAGTTTGCTAAGGAAAAAATAAAAGATGGTCGCGTCTAAATAGTTTGTTAAATTATTTATTATTTACTTTTTCATATGTTGTTTTCTATTACACACCTGTTACTATGACCAGGGGGGCCGTATTCACATTCACCACAGCACTTTACACAAGGACAATGACAAAATACTGCGAGATTAAGTCAGCCGCGGCCATCTTGGTAAAGGTGAAGAAGCCAGCAGAGCCGTGTGATGCTTAGAGGAGGCGCGGCTGACAAAATACCGCGATATGATGACGTCAACGGCAGCCATCTTTGGTACAGGAATCGGGAGCCGGCTACTTGCATTCAGAAAAGGTAGGAGCTTCCCAGTGGCTTCTCAGCGGCTAAAGCCATAGGAAATATGTATTTTCCGATGGCTTTAGGCGACCCCTGTGTTTTGGTCATTCGACCCCAGGTTGAGAACCGCTGCTCTAGAGGATAAAGGGATTGACTGAGCCGTTTGTCCAGCCATGACATTATTTACAATAATGTATACCTCTGCTTTGTGTTGTGCCTAACAACACCTATTTTTTTATTCACAATAATTCTTTATTGCTATGGTTTACTTAATAATATTGCTTTATTAAGCTTAATTTTGTGCAATGCTGGGTATAATGTTCATGAGTTGAAAGGATAGTTTAGGCATGGGTCTAATCTAATGTTCAGGGGCTTATCTGAACTACCTACACTGGAAGAGGAATGTGGAGAACATTTCAGAATGTGAAGCAGAAGTTACTTTCAGTAAGTTAGGCAGCTCAGCATGCATCCAACTACAGGTGTAAAAATGAGGTGTAAGATTTATGTGTGCTTAACAGGTGTGCTAATTTAAGCCATTTTACTTCCTAGTCATTTCTTACCTCACCCACACCGTGGTTTATTCACGAGCCTTTCTTGGCACCTGACTTTATTTCCTTTTTAGTTCTGTCACTTTATATACACCTCTGCCTTTTTCTTTCGACTCCACATCATTGCCCTCATCAGCATAAACAGTGGTACACTTGTACTGACTTTTAAATGAGAAATATTTAAAACACATTGGAGTCTCATTTAAGCATACTCTTATAGAATGTATTACTCTTGTAAAGAATTTCCACCTTCTGCTCCTGGTAGTAAAGAAATTGGACAGCACTGGCACTTGATGTTTTGATCTCTGTCACTCCTGCATTTCCAAGTCTAGCATGTCTGCTGAAAATAAGATAGGGTAAATGTAGCCTGATTTACCAGTCCAATCAGAACTGTGGGTAAATAGTTATGATTAAGTCATTCTGTCTAAATAATATTAATGGCAATTAGACATCAATTAACAGTTTTAAATGTAATTGCATTAATTATAAATCTCAGATTGGAGCATATAATATAGAAGTGCACTAGATGTAGGTTAGTTTGTGTAGTCTGTGTTATACTTTATCTGTAAAACATAAAAATGCTTAGCAATCATTTTTTAGGGTTAGCTGGTTAACCCACGTTTTGTAAGTTAACAGGCATCGTTTAGAGTAGTACAATATTTTTTGGCATATGACTTTCTGCTGGTGTGGTAGCTTTACCTGGTACAGTTACAGGTACATTTACTGTTTGCCTAGGTTATTACAACAGCTATTATTGTTGCTTTGTTAAATAACATGGAAATATGCAATAGTCCACTTCTTTCTGTATTTACTTGATTTTTACACTTTGGAAAGGACTAAGTGACGATGATCTTATCACTTTGTAAAAAGAAACCAAACCAAAAAGGAAAACACTCCAGTTTACAGTTGAGTTGTTATATTAATCAGTCAAGAACACACAAACTATGGTTAGGAAATAAGCTTTGGGCAGAAGTTCATTAAAGAAGCAGATTAAAGGGCCTCAACTTTCTGCTGAAGGTACACCATTCAAATTCTTGGAATCATGTAGTTTCCCAGACCCATGTTTACCTTAAATTAAAGGACCTCGGCCAGTCTTGCCAGATAAAGGAAATCTGAAAATACTTTTTCCAAGTACTGTAGCTATAGTAAGTCAGTAACTAAAGATGCAGTGATGAGGTAAAAAGTCATCTGGTTCACAAAATTTCTCTGATATAAATTAACAAGAGGTAAGGTAAAGTACACTCAATGATCTTAACAAATAGTGTCTCTGTGATTATTAGTATGCTTTGGTTTTAGGTGGTTTCAGTTGCCTTCTACCTTTAGCATGTTCTCCCTACTTACACCCAGCCCTGCATGGATACATGCTGAACCCATTGTTACTCAAAAAGAACTGGAAATGGACCATGAACTATTATGACAGGAATATTAGCTGACATGGCTTTAATTTCTTAGAGGTTTTAGGCACCTTAGAGAGAATTGTTCATTTAATTAACTGGAGGTTAAATGAGACAACGATTACTTCTAAGAACTAAGCAGCAGCATAGTTAAGTAAAGCCCCAGTTTCTACTTTATGTACTCTACGCGGAGTTTGTTTGCCAGCTGCTTACACTCACAGCGTGTGTTTATATATGAAATCCGCTGATTTAAGCATGAAGATCACATCTACAAATTTCCCTGTTTCTGCCATGCCAAGTTACAGGAAACAGTTCCAGCTAGGCTAATGAGATAGCAAAATAAAATGTGTTTACTCAGGCGCATGCTGCAAAATCATTATAAGTGCTAAGATTGTTCTAAATTGTAAACATATGCATACAGTGCAAACTGTTTTACTCAGGAAAAAAGGCTTGAATCTCCAAATCCCGACTATTTCCAGCTGTAAAGTTGTCAGAGGCCTTTAAACGGAAACAAAAACAGGCTTTTGGAACCCAACATGCCCTGTCCCCTTAACCACCAGCACCCTTGTATTTTAATAGGAATCAACCTTTTTTTTATTTCAGTTATTTAACAAAGAGAGGTTTCCTTACACATAACGAATGAACTCATGTGATACAATTGTGGGCTGTTTGATGTTCTTTTCCATGTACTGTCTTTAACAATGAAGAAGAATGTGAAGCTGTCTGTGGGCTGGCACAGACTTCGTGGGCCATCTAAATGTGTTACTGTAGGGACGTTACTCCTAATTTCCAGGACAAGTGGCCCAAATTTTTGGCTGCTGTAGCAGGAGGTTTACTGTCGAAATGTCTGGCTTTTGAAGAGCTTGTTGTTAAATTGGTTGAACACAGAAATGCGCTGTAATTTAAGCAGCACTTCATGTCTAGGGCACTTTTCTTTTTAAATGATGCTTTTTAAGAGAAAACCTTGAAAGTAACAAATATATAGTTCTGTTGGCATACTTTATTTTTATTTTTTTACCACAGAACAGAGACTTCAGAAGAAGGCTGGGGTTTCTCTGCTTAACACTGAGGTTTACTTAGCACTCATGCTGTTCATTTCCAAATTTTGCTTCACAAAGAAAGAAGTTCCTTTCTGTCCTATAACAGGTGCATGATCATTAAGGATTACACAGGTTGATCACTTTAGACAGGGTCTAGTTTACTTTATTATGCACTATAGCCATTAGATATCTCTCATTACCATTAATTATTTGGATAAATACAAAAGTTTGCTTGCTTAATTTCTGAAAATTAACTTTTCTTGCCAAATTCTTTGTATGCCAAGAGATCAGCAAATTACCATAAAAATGTTGATTTGTTTTATATAGTTTTAAGCATAATCCAGTCATCAACAGTCAAAGGTGGGTTAACTACTACTAAGGGTCACCATTTCAGTGATGCTAATAATTTTCCCATTTCATTATCTTTCGCTTAATTCTCCACTAGGGTCATGGAGGACTTCTCCATGTCCCATCTAGTGGAGAATGTTTCAAGCACAGGACAGAAACACTCAGGACAGGGTGCTAATCTGCCTTTACCACTGAGTCTCTGTTACTTTTTTCATAAACATGCCAGCACTGTAGATGGATTGGTACCTGTTCTTGTGATTGTCAGTGGAATATACCTTGGCAAATTGCTGATAAACAGTTGCTTAAGATTCAAAAACAATATAGCATTTTACCAGCAACACAGAATGAATTGGAAATATCTCTCCATTTATTTTCCCATCCATTTATATGCTCAAAGGAAAAAAACCCTTATCCAAAATAGGGACAGATTATAAATATAAATGTACCTTTTAATGGGTTTTACATGGCCTGAGCACTGAGTTAATGGGATATTACTCACCAGCCAGAATTAGACTCACACCCATGCTGGATTTCTGAGGTGGTTGCAGGCTTTAGACAAAGTTTTTTAGCAGCTTGCACTAATGACGCCCCACATCTGTCTTTTACACAACTCTCACTAATTAGACAAGCATAAAATTTCCCTCAGTGATGTGGCTTACTTACTTTTGTATGTGTTCCTATCTAAGGGGAACAATCAAAGCTGGCAGTTGCTACATTTTATGGTTCTGAAATTGCAGGAATGTTTAATGACTTAGTGTACAGTATGATGTTTTGGAGAGTAGTGGCTTGTGTGGTGGATTGATTGTGTAGAAAGTCTATAGTTGTCACTGTCATTTGGATATTCTAAAATGTACCTGAACCTGACTGATTTTTAGCTTGATCATGCCCTAAATGTATTTGTTTAAGGATCAAAACATACTTTTATTTACTGAAATAACTATGTAGTTGCTCCATGTCACGTGACACTAAGGATGGCCATGTACATGTATGAAGGTGCAAAAAAACAGTTTCTAATACTCCAACACAGGGTTAAGCAAACATGTGTTTTACCCCTCACAAATTATGCTACATTTCTCATCATTTCTTATCAAGCATGGATTAAACTCCTTGTGGTGCTCGGCTAGATTAATACTTTATCCTTCTGCAGAGCACAGTCAGTGTTCCTGTGCGGCGTCGACTTCAGACTGAAGGCGTGCTATTGTTAGTTATGAAAGGAAAAGAAAGTATTGCCTGTGTGACAGCAGTTATAAATTTTAAAACCAAAGAAAAAGATTGAGGGAATATGGAAAGGAAATAAAAACATGGCTGAAAATGAAATAACATCTTCAAAAGAATAATGATCTGCACTCTTCCTCTCAAGACACATTCAGAAATTTACCTTCCATTAGTTTCTTTTAGAAGCATTGTCCTCTCTTCCCAGGGCTCATTTAAGGCTGGTGGGAAATGAGCTGATGTTTAAGGTGATCAATTGCTTTGATGTCCCTATCTAGCACCTTGCAGTGGGACAGAGTGTGTCATGGTTTAGCATAGAATCTGTAGTCTAATTACTAAAACGTGTACAATTGATTGCTGAGGAAACTGATTGAATTAGACACAGATAACTTGTCTCTGTACCTTACCCCAATTGTGTCTCTGTACAACCTTACCCCAATTACCTCCTGTGTCTTTATTCAACCTTAATCCCACCTCATCTCACCCTTAATTTTTTTTTTTCAACCTTAGCCTTACTTTCCCTCTGTGTCCCTCTTTAAATTCTATAGGTATCATATTAGTGTAATTCAAAAAGTAAACACCTGTTTTTATGAAAAAACTTAAATTATCCATTCGGAAAATCACAAAATATAAATATGGCATGTGTGTATCATTACATCCAAACTATCTTAAATTCATTCATTCATTATCTTCTGCTTTATCCTATATTAGGGTCACGCGGGGGGTTCCCCATGCCCATCCAGGGGAGAAAGTTTCGGGCGCTGGGCGCTGGGCAGATATACCCAGGACAACACACTCTACATGGGGCAATTTGGAGAACTCAATTGACTTGATCCATGTTTTTGGACTGTGGGAGGAAACCAGAGAACCCGGAGGAAACCCACGCGGACACGGGGAGAACATGAAAACTCCATCCAGACGGGGATTCGAACCGGGAATTCCTAGTGATGAGAGGCGAATGTGCTAACCAATAAGCCACCCATCTTAAAGCCCACTAAGCCCACTATCTTAAATATATCTTATATTGTTTCTTACATATTTGTATTTATTGATTTGCTTACATATGAGCCATTCTTTTACAATTTTTTGTAGAAGCAGTCTAGGTGTGCATGCCTAGGTGCTTTGTCTTATACACTTGAGGCCATGAAAGTGATCAAAATACCTAAATTCAATGATTTGAATGGGTGAATGTATATTTTAAAAGTGATAGGGAGTAGCACATTAACAATTTAGGAATTGTTCTTAGAGCTTAATATTGTTTACCTTTTAATAACATAATCATGAAGTCTGAGGTTAATGAATTGTGGCCTATAATTTATACAAATTAATATAAAAGTGAATTGTGATGCAGGGATGTGGAAAATGAAAATTACCACAAGGGCATCCTGTCAAATGAATGAAACATGACAGTCACCGAGGTGGAGTGTGAATTTCTTTAAGAATACATGTCATCAAGCTCATCTATGATTTGCAGTTGTCATGTGGAAGAAAATAAAATACACATGAATAGAAAACTGGCCGAATGCGAAAATCTAACTTTGATAAAAATTCCCATTGCCAATAAAAGTTAATGATTAATTATTATGAATATTTTGTAATGCCATTTCATTTTACACTGGACTTCTTACAGGTAAATATAAATTATCAACCACAAATTTAAAGCCTAGGGCGGCACGGTGGCTTAGTGGTTAGCACGTTTCCCTCTCAGCACTAAGGATTCCCGGTTCGAATCCCAATCTGGGCGACCCTAATATAGGATAAAGCGGAAGATAATGGATGGATGGATGGATGGAAATATAAATCCTAATGTAGAAAATGGTAGTTATAAAATTACAGCAAACAATGAATCTGTGATTGAAAATAGGCAGGTTGAGAGGTTGATGTTAAGCAAGAGCAGGAAGAACCGTGTATGAATTAGGCATTATACCAGCTGCTGTGTCTGCTTTTAATGTAAAAGTACTGAAGCAATATCGGAAGCTGGTTATACATTCTGTTTTAAAGCTTGAATGAGATCCCTTTGAGCAACTGCTAAAAGTATTCTGCGGGATAAGAGACTCCAACCACAGCTCTCAAAGCCTCAGGTATAAATCAGACGGTGGTGAAAAAGATTTCCATAAAACGTGGGTCCTGTAGGAGAGCCGTTGGACAGCACAGCTCGAAACGCCCCAAGTCTCACCCTCCTATTTGACATACCTGTGGTTTGAACTGCAGCGTAGACGGGACCGCCATCCAAACTCTCATCACGCAGAAAGCTAAATCTCCTCAGGCATCAGCTGGGCCTGCACTTTCCAGTTTTCCATGTGTAATAGGACTGTTTGTGAAGAACACGCCGTCTACTGTACATAGTCCTGGCACAGGCCACAGCAGGAGGTTGTGCAAGGAGCGACAAGCAAAACAAGCATAATAAGTCAAAAAGCAAATAATGAGTGTCGATAAAGCAATGTTCATGCAGAGTATTGCTCAACGTCCTGCCAATTATTTACTAACTGCTAATGACATTTTAAAATAGTTGACTGAATGATGAAATTAAAGGTGGTGGTGGAAGTTTGTTGGAGAGGGCAATACCACCCAGAAGCTTGATGCTTGAAAAAAATCTAAATGGGTCTTGAGATGTTAAACCTGATTTTCTCAGCCCTCCATGCTACAGTAGTTATCAGCTTAGACTGAGGGAAGAAGGTTCGCCAGGGAGGTATAAACATGTCAGAACTGTATACATGTGTATGTACTCAGTGGATAGATGTGCTAACTTTGCATTTCTTCTGCATTAAAATCATTCAGGATTACTGTTTACAAAGCATTTAATTATCCAAAGTACAATAAGACAGTGCTTCATTTATCATTTATTCAAGGCAAGTAAAGAACTAAAATTAATTAAGAATATGATAATAGAAGGTAATGGCATATTTATTTTAGCAGGAATTACATCATTGTAGGCCTGACAGGAAGCACACACCATGTTTTTTTAATTCCATTTATATGTGCTTTACACTCCTAAACAGAAACAAGAGATGAAACCGAGATCTGGCACAAATGTAAGCTGAGATTGACTTATATTTCACAAAGAATCTGTAAAGTCATTAATTTGTAAAGTCATTAATTCGCTGACTATTAAATTAAATTAACCTTATTTATCCTGGTTGGTTACTGGGCTTATCATCTGTAACTGTCAGACTCGGAAAAGTGTGCAAAGTCCACAAAGCTTACAGTTACAGTTGAGCTGCTCAAACACAGTAAAAACACAGTAAAACACATTTTATTTAAACAACTGTACACTATACCCTTAAAGCTTTGTCCCAACTTTAATATTAAATCTAATTCTAAATACACTGACACTGATACACAGTTGCTTTATCATCTCCACTTCCATTAGAGGTAGAGGCAGTGATGGTTAAGCTACTGGACTATCAATCTGCAGGTTATGTGTTTATTTTTCAGCCTGGATAATCCAATGTTGTTTAAATGTCCTGTAACTCGAGTCAAGGTTTCTGTCAAATGCTTTAAATGCAAAATATACAGCTCTTTTAAAATTAATCTTAATTTCTTTAACACCACCATATAAATCAATTTGGAATATAAATCTTTTGATTTGAGCTGAAAATGGTTTCTGTTTGAGATTACAACAAGGATCTTATAAGCCGTAAAAACTGATGTGTGCTAGATTCTTAAACCACAGACCATTGATAAAAATCATCCCTTTAGCCTAGTTCCTGGGAAAACCAGGTTGTGGCGACCACTCTCAGTCCACGAATCTGATTTACGGAAACATCACGCCCCAAACTGGCCACCTCCTACAGCTTAAACACCAGTAAATCAGACAGAATTTGTTCTTCAGCCACACTTGTGCTGACTTAGTTTTTTTTGCAATCCTCCCCTGGTTACGGATGCTGTATTGACTCTGTGTAAACTTCAAATTCACACAAACACAAACATATAGAACAGTAATTTAAAACTCTTTTCATGTATATTTAGCTTTTGCTTTTATTTATCCTGATAACACTATTTTTCAGGACGATAACCCCACCAAATGCAAGAGGCATATCATTTTAGTCTTTCTGCTATTAATCAGCTTTTGAATTTCATTCATTCATTCATTATCTCCCACTTTATCCTCTGTTAGGGTTGCGGTGGGGTTCCCCATGCCCATCCAGGGAAGAGCGTTTCAGGTGATAGGCAGATAGACCCAGGACAGGGCGCCAATCCATCGCTGAGCACACACTCACTGACACAGACACACTCTATATGGGGCAATTTTGAGAATTAAATTGACTTGATCCATGGTTTTGGACTGTGGGAGGAAACCGGAGAACCTGGAGGAAACCCACGCAGAGACACGGGAAGAACATGGAAACTCCACCCAGATGGGGATTCGAACCGGGAATCCCTAGCGCTGAGAGGCGGACGTGCTAACCACTAACCCACCGTGCCGCTTCTGAATTTTCAAGCGCTTTTAACTTTGAGGCAATTTTCAAAGATTTTTCCTGGATGTTTAGCCATTTTCTTCTTAGCTTTTATGAAACTTGCATTTTAGAACTTCCCAGCGACCTTCGCTCATATATTTTCATAGGTATGCTATTTTAAATATAAGTGTGTATGTGAAAATTTTTTACCAGTACATCCAGATAATCTCTTGGATGTCTACTTCATTTTTTAAAAACATCATAATTTCTGCTCGTCCACACTCCATCCAACCCTCAGTTTAATGAGCTTAAAAACTCTACGAAGTCATGTGAAAGGCAAGCATAATATTAAAAAATGTTATGCATCTTAAAATTAAAGGCCTGTTAATAATTTTCAAATATGCAAGCATCTGCTAGCATGAAGAAAATATGCATTACTGTGTATATATGTAAAGCCAGAATGGGACAAAGGTACTAAAATGGATTTCACTGAAATCAGGAGGTTTTGAAATAGGCTATTGAAGATATTCTCACTAATTACATACGTACTTGTTAAATCATTTTTTTTAATATGTACAGTTGTTAGCCTAGTCTTTAGACAAAGGTAAGCATCTACTGAGCATGTGTGTAACATATCCTCGTAATGAATTCTTGTATATAGTATATATTGTATAAGTGCATGTCAGAAGTGTCCTGGATCATCACATTCAAATATTTAAGAAAGTATAACAAGGCCCTAACAGGACTGATTCTGCATTTGATTTCCACTGGCACATCAAGGCCTTAAATATTTAATGCTGTTAGTTGTTTGACTATTTGTGGCAGTTCTGAAGAGGAACTAAAGCTGTGTGATTCTGCTTAATGGTTTCGTTATCTCTTATGTTTCAGCTAGCTATGTTTACCCAATCTGCAAAGGCTGCTCAGTGTGTTCGAAGGACAATGGGTGTATGACATGCCAGCCTAAGCTTTTCTTGTTCCTGAGGAGGGAGAGGATGAGGCAGTATGGGGAGTGCCTCCACGTATGTCCCTCAGGCTACTATGATACCCGTGGGCCAGAGATCAACATGTGCTCAAGTAAGAACTAATATCTTACAGTATCAGATTTCTAATTTTATAAATATAAAATATATGATATATGAATATAACCAATTATACAATCAGTTTACTGATAAATCATGCCAATATTTAATGCAATAAGTCTTTTTCTTATTTTATAATTTAGTTAGCATACTTACAGGTTTTATTCCTTTTAGCTATCCACTACAAATTGTGTTATTCATGTATATTTCTTTTTTTTTTTATCTTAAGCCAAATGCACCCAAACACAAAATAGGGATTTGCATTAAAATATCAACTTAAAATAACCTTTAGAAATCAAGAGAAATGTTAAGATGTGTGTAATCCCTGCCTGATCACACATTTTCAATTGATATTGGCACCATATAAAGAATGTTAATAATTACAGTACTGAGGTTTCTAAAAATCTACATTTGGGTAGTGCAATCATGTGCATAAATACATTTAAAAAAAAATTTATTCCATCTGTCCATGTGCATTAATCCAGTTTTTGCATGGGCAGTCATTTTTCCATTAAAAGTTAACCACTGTGCAATTTGAAGGGAACATTGGTGTGTACCCATAGCATGAACTGTTCTAGTACTTTGCTTACTGGTTTGCTTATGTCTTTACATTTACCATCCTCGTCACATTCCCCACAGCAACAAATCTGCTTAATAGCCATTTATTACTGATGTGGGTAAAAAAAAGCATGTTTGTTAAACATCAGACCAACAATGGGATTTTAGTAGATGCAAAGCATGTTGCTACACTGTGCTCCAAATTATTATGCAAAAAGTGTTTTGGAGTGAAGGTAAAAAAATTTTTGTTTGTCAGTTAGACTCATTGATGGTGATGTGTGTCAGGGCTCTTTATATCACTGAAAGCAATTGCAGACACCTGTGCTAATTAGTTTGGCAGGTGTGTTCAATTAAAGCAAGCCTACTTAAGAAGGCTGTCCAACATTATTGAGCAGCCTACATTTTCAGCCAAAATGGGAAAGAATAAGGATATGCCAGCTGCTGAGAAGCAACAAATTGTGGAGTGTTTAGGTCAAGACATGACTACAATCAACATTGCCAAGACACTTCACCGTGATCATCGCATAATCAAGAAGTATGTAGCTGATTCAGAGCACACACGTGTGCGTGCTGATAAGGAAAAATTGAGGACTCTTTCCAACAGGCAATTATGTCAGGTTAAAAGAGCAGCTAAAAAAATGCCTATTTATAGCAGCAGACAAGTTTTTGAAGCTGCCCGTGCCTTCAACGTCACCCAAACAACAAGATGCAGGGTCCTTCAGAGGTTTGCAGCTGTGCGTAAGCCATCCTGTTGACCTCCTCTATCCACTGTACACAAGCAGAAACAGCTCCAGTGGGCCAAACAATACATGAAGACTGACTTCAAAATTGTTTTGTTCACCGATGAGTGCCGTGCAATGTTTGATGGTCCAGATGGATGGAGTGGAGTACGGCTGGTTGATGGAAACCCCATGCAAACAAGGCTACAGCGCTAACAATGAGGTGGAGTAATGTTTTGGGCTGAAATCATGGGGAGAGAGATTGTCGGCCCCTTTAGGATCCCTCAAGGGGTAAAGATGACCTCCATAATGTATGTGGAGTTTCTCAAACAGCACTGCCTGCCATGATTCAAGAATTTAAGAAAAAGAACCGTGCATTCCGCTGCAAGATCTTTTTCATGCATGATAATGCATCATCTCATGCTGCAAAGAACACATATGCATCTCTGGCTGCTATGGGCATAAAAGGGGACAAACTTATGGTGTGGCCCCCATGCTCACCTGACCTCAACCCCATTGAGAACTTCTGGAGCATCATCAAAAGGAGTGTCTATGATGGCGGAGACAGTTCACATCTAAGCAACAGCTCTGGGAGGGTATTCTGTCCTCATGCAAAACAATTGAAGCAGATAGCATCCAAAACCTGACAAATTCAATGGACAAGAGAGTTTAGAAGCTCCTTTCGAACAACGGGTCCTATGTGCAAATGTAACATCACCTAGAATAAAGTTTTGACTTGAGAACTGTTTGATTTCAGTTTGTAATAACCTGCTAATGCTTATAATTTCACAAATTACCATTTTTTTTGTCCATTATAAAAATGAAAAGGTTAAACTCTGCTGTGCATAATAATTTGAAACATGCATTTTGAGTGCATTTTGAGTATTTTTCAAAATACACTTATCATGGCAGTTTGTTCAAAAACCTTTCAATTGTACTCTAATAGTTAGAATAGACTGCAATTCATATAGGTAATTTTAAAAAATCTGAGAAATACTATTTGCATAATAATTTGGAACACAGTGTATAAAAGCTTTGGATGTGGATTATGGTCAGGACATGTATGGTTATTCATACAGACCTGACAGAGTGACAGAACTGCATTCCAGAGTCACGTCTAGTGGTTTTTGTGATTTATTTCATGTCACTGACATACTTCCATTTAAAACTTCTTAACTCATACTTTAGTGGACTCTCAGTAAAAAAAGTAATTTGGTGTCCAGCTGATGAAGACACTGTAATCATTTCTTGTATTCTCTCATTGACAGGACTTCCAACTCTAATTATGTAGGCATGCAACAGACAGCTAAAATAATAACTATTTTATACTTATTCCAGAAAAAGTAAATGGTATTTCTCTAAATATCATATGCCATGACACAATAAGGATTGAAAACAAGATTTATATTACACAAAACGGGATTTATTAACACATAGCATTTACTACAAAATTCTGGCTGTTACTGCTGCCAAACCCTAGTTCTTGGCATTGCTTTATATTTAATACAAATATTACATATAAAATATTTTTTGGCAGCATGGTGGATCATTGGTGCTCTTTTGCCTAAATAGCAAAAAGATCCAAGGTTCAATCAGCTGGTGTAAACAAATTTTTCTGAAGTCTGTATGCTTTGCCTATATAAAACTCTAGCTTACATTTTTTAAAATACATGTGTAATAATTCAATAATCTCATAATTTAAAATACAAAAGTTCAATAATTAAATTAATAGAAAACTTACAAACTGCTAAATATGTTTTCTCTTAGTTTTCTGTAAAAATTGTGAATTATTATTATTTTTTTTGCTTTACTTCATATTTAAATTATTTTTGTTCTGTAAATATGTTTATTTATGCATCTTTAACTATCTTTGATGATGTTTTAACAATGCAAATTTCCCCTACAATGCATACAGGAGTAGTTGAAACAAGTAACATTGTATTCAAGTGTTTATAATGACTTCATCAAACAGTAATTAGCTAATATACTATTTAATCTAATCATTATCAGTTTTAATAGTAAAGTCTAATAGTAAAGTAAAGTAATAGTCTAATATACTAATAATATTTTAATCCTGTTTTATAATAATTTTATTAACAGAAGGTAAAATATTATTTATTAAAAGCATAAATGTAAAAGTTTTGAGGATTTCTTATTTTCAAAAAAGTAGATCTACTTTAATAAACAATGTTTGAAACATCTCAAAATTTGAGACGTCTGCACTTGTCAGATAGATTATTAAATAAAGACGTGAAATAACTGCTTAGTGTCTTAATGCTATATATGAACAAAAAGTTTTGGAATACAGCTTTTGATCACTGAATTCAAGTGTTCAATTTAGTCCCATTTCCACATCTTGTGTATACTTCCAACTTTATGGAAACAACTTAGGGAGTTCTTTCCTATTCCAGGGTGACAGTGCACAAATGTAGACAGGGCAAGGCGTGTGAAGACTTAATTTGTTTAGTGTGGATGAACTGGACTGTCCCACACAAAGCCCTGACTCTAACTCTTGTGACCACTTTTTCACTTTAAAATAGTATGAAGATTGTAACTCTGATGAAATACTGATAAATTTGAATGCACATATTTAATTATTTTGGTCCTTAAATATACTAATTATTCAGAAATATCTTCTTTGTTGATGCTGCTGTCATTCTTAAGCCTGTAAGTAAAAGCTGAGAGTTTAAATAAAAAATGCCCGTGTGTTAATGTGGTTTCTGTTTAAGAACTTTACTCAAAGAAATTCTTGTATTATCACGTACCAGTAGCTCTAATGGTAGAGCCTGCTTTGATGTCATGCTACTTTCAGACTGTGATTTTTTAATCCGGCTTCACATTTGACCCTCCTCTTTAAATGTGCTCTTTCTGTCATCTCAGCTAAGCTGATGGTAGTGCTCAGGCCTAATGGGATGTTCTATCAGGACTAATGCAGAAGCTAATTGGGGCTAACTGGAAGTGATTTTGAAAATGGTGCACAGAAATCATTACAAGATTTGTTGCTGATCTGTAACCAGTCACAAGACTTTTGGTTTAAATAAAATAACAGCACACACAGCTGTTTATTATTAGGTGCAGGGTTGTCTAGAGAAGTTACATAAAATAAAATACCTTATAGATTTTATTTGAAAGAAAAAACGAAAGCAGATTCACACTCGGTTCATAACCCTCTCTCAGGAGTCAGAAGGTCAGGTGGTGTTACAAAGCAGTAACTAAACCCAGTCTAGAGTGAACTTCTCTAAGCAAGGTCTCTTTATCTCAGTGACCCATCATCATTACAACTGTGAACTCCACCTACTGTGATTCGATTTGACCCCCTTTCCTGTCTTTAAATCACTTTATCCGTGTTCAGGCAAATCTTCAGGCCTTTCTTATGTGCCCCCTTCATCCCTCTGTAACCAACACAGATCACTTTTTTTGTGAGGGAGGCTCTCTCTGATAGTGCTAAATTGGCCTCACATCAGCAGCTGAAAGGTTTCAGCTTTTAAACTTAAATAGATTCCTGATACTACCAAATAAGCTACAGATTCTCCTGGAACAGGTCCAGTGAGAGAGATGTAGAGATGCCTGAAGTACCTCAACCTGCATGTCATAATTCAAATGAGCAGACTCTTACCAAGAAGCTCCTTACTACATTCCTCACTCCTCCTAATTAAAATTTTGCTAGATATATTTTGGTGTATTCTGGTGTCTACTACAACAATTCGGAATACTAATGTTCTCTTTTACACCATGCTAAAAATGTTATATTCTAACTAAAAGTCTGCATTCAGCATTCCACGGTTGTGGTTATCTGCACATTTACATTTACATTTACATTTAGTCATTTAGCAGACGCTTTTATCCAAAGCGACTTACAAATGAGAACACCACAAGTCAGAAGCTATGAAGAAAACCAACTATACTGTAAATTCATCAAACCTGAATGTTATTCGCTGCCACGGCACACGCCTCCCCCCCTCCCCCCC
>JAFMOD010000491.1:1109058-1119425 GCA_019802435.1 Corydoras maculifer
TGTATGTGTGTGTGTGTGTGTGTACATACACACATACACAATAGCATAATGTATGCATAAGTATGATTAGAGGCCTACAACAATGGTATGTAAAAAAAAAGAAACATGATTACTTCCCATATTGATTGATGATGCCAGGCAGTAAGAGGGACTATAAAGCTGCATATGGCCTCTGAGTCTAGTCCTGTTCCCTATTCCTTGGTTAAATGTAAAAGTTCTATGTAAATCAATTCTTATTGCACTTAAACACTAATAACTATTAAATTGAAACTGAAACAAAACATTCCCTTAGTTGTTGTGGTTTCATTTATAACTGATGGTAAACTAGGAGCATGAGAATCCTAGGACAGGGCCAGTATTTAATCTGATTAACAAGTGTGACTAAAATAAATAAGCTTTTAATTAGAGGGGATGTTTAAACACAACTGCTTTTAAAAACAGGTTTCAGCACAATGTGAATACTATGCATTTTATATAATATACTATGAGAGTTTCTTAATTTGGCTTATTTGTATACCATTTTAAAGCTGCAGTCCTAATGATATATGCAATAGTGCAGAAGTATTGTATAGATCTACTGTAAGTGATCATTTTTGCCACATTGGGAAAGAAATCATGTGAGCCAGGTCTGTCAACCATAACCCTGTTTTAAGCCTCTGCACTTGCACATTTTTGGCTGCCCCTAAACGAAAATCTCCAGTGCCCAGAATTGTACTGAAAAACCATAAGTACAGAACCCAGCAAACTAAAACTGGCACAGTTTTAAATCCTTTGGTTATGAATGGGCTGTTCTGTTTGCAGTGACGTTATGTAGGACCTTTCCTTTGGCCTTCGTGCACATAATGCAGACTGGTCCAGACAGCGAGAGTCATCTGTCCCTCATCTGTCAGCAGCCCCATGCATAAGCAATGTTAAATGGATTCACAGCACTTTGCAGATCAGCAAGATTATCTGACATGCTCGTACACAGCTCTGCTGGCTGGATTTGATACATTTTGGCATTAGCAGCAGAAGGACAGCATCATTTTTGAAGATGAAACATAAACCAGGAGTGTTGGAATGCTTGTCATTTCTTGTGTCCTTCATACATCTTGGTGAGGTATGGTAATGCCAATAGGCCTGCATTTGGTTGAATGGTGCAGCTGTTAGCAGTGTCCCTGCGAGAGCCCCAGGAAAACCACAAAAGGCTTGGCTCACCCTCCAGCATTGCTCGATGACATGGCTGGGTGTGAGCAAGATGTCTGTGTGATATTTCTTCAGGGTCAGAACAGGCAGACTCCCTCCGCTGGGCCTGCTGAAGGAAAAATGAAAAAATGTGGCTGGATTTTCCTCCACCTCGGCACAGTGGTTAGAGGCTGGTTAAGGGCGGACATCCCTGCCCTACCACTAGCATCCACTAAAAGCTCTGCAGGACGTCTGCTTTTTTATCTTTAACTGAACGTGCAGGTTTATAGTCAACTTTTTTTACAGTTACATACACAGTGTAGGTCCAGTGTAAGAACTATTAATTTTCCAGTATATGTACCACTTGATCATATGTACCTGACAGAATATGCTTTAATGTTATATTTAAATAATGTCTTTTTCTAAAATAAATACTGCTTAGTGGAACATTCACACGCAAAAAAACAAACCAAAAAAAAAATGTAGACATTTTAATTAACAGTTATTAACATTATTACAACTCTAAACAGCCTCCCAAATCCATTTTAAGGCAACTCATAAAAAAAATTCATAATTTAACCCAAAAAATTACTAAAATGTTTAATAAATAAAAATACATTAATTAAAATACATTAATAATTTTTTAAACCTGTGTTGTTTATTTTGATAATGCAGTATTTGAGGATCCAGCACCCATCATATGGGACTTGTGAATGATGTGATTGGAGATACTATGTACAATGCCCTGTGATAAACTGTTGAACAAGCTCTGGCACCCTTCCAGCCTACCAAATACTGCTGGAAAGAGTAATAATAATGATAATCTAAAAAAATAATATAGCCTTCAATAGCCATCAACTTAATCAATATTGAATCTCTGTGCCATATCATAAAGGTGTAAAGATAATTTACATTTGAACTTACAAGGTATAGTGATAATGTGTTTTATTTTGGATGGTATGTAGCAGTCGATGAACCATCTCAAAAGAGTTTTGAAACTTAACTAGCTTTTATAAGTTTTGAGACTTGAATTGGATTTGCCAGAAAGTACTAGTAAACATTTCTTGTATGTATAATTTTACTTATTCCTAACTGAGCTTATCTAATATTATTGGCCTGTGTTTGCTGGAGATGAAGTAAAGCTGAAAATACCAATAAAAGCCTAAAACTGACATCGTCAGCATACATGGAATTTAATTAATGATCTGCCATGCTGTTTACAAATGATTCCACGTCACTGTCATCAGATGTAGCTTCACTTCACATTTTAGTAATTTTCTTTCTCTTTTTGTCCACTTGTCTTGTGAAGAGAAGATGTGATCAGGCGCTGACAGGCTCTCCCAGGCCCAGTGTTTAATAGATGGAGGGCTTTCCAGTGACGGAGTAGAATTATTAGCTGTTGGTTGCTGTCATGCGCTGGATGTGTAGCGACATTGAACTGCTTTGAGCTCTCATTACTCTGGCAACAGAAGCCCATCGCGTCCCCTTGTGTGGCCTTTTTCTGCATGCCAAGATCCCCACAGCTCCTTGTAACTCGACCAGCTAAAGCACATGTTTATCAAACAGCATGGTGCTGCTGTGGTGTCTGGTGTTGAGATGGTGCGAAGACAGCATGTTGGAGTCAGATATGAGGGGGATTAATTTACAGTGACTGCATAATCTACATTCACGCCCTGTATTGGAGCTATGTGAATTATTTAAAAATGCTTATCCATGTCTTTATCACATTAAAGTCATTGTGCGCTGTTGGGAAACTTTTCAGATCCTCACCCAGAGTTCGCACTAGCAAGTGACAGACTGACACTCCATCATTCATTGTAGCTTCTCTTCAGCAAGCCATGAAAACTGTGACTGTGCATGGCATCAACTGTTGAACAGAAAGCTTTTGCAATGACCTTAGATTTCTGCACTTCTTTATGAGGTCTTGAGCCAATTCATAATAAACAAACACATTCTGCCTAAACCAGTAACACACCCTGAACTATTTCATGTCTTTATTATGTGCAGCATGGACTAAGAAAATATGTATGTTAATCTAAAAGTCAGGTGTTTCAAGACTTGTGTCCCCAAAGATCCAGAGAAATCAGGACCCAAAGCAAAATCTGAAAATATTCTAAGCTATTAAATTATTGTTAAATGCTTTTGTTCCTGACGTTACTTTTTCTTACCCCAGTACTGTTGGTGGCTGTGGCATTCTCCACCAGGCTGAATTTCATGACTATTTCAGAAGCAGACTTTTTTGTTGATATTATTGTGGACCTTAACAAGTCTGTTACATCCTTGAGAGAAATTTATACAATTGTGGGTACCAGGTTCATCTGTTTAAACAGTAATATACAGTACAAGTTTAAACAGCATGAGACATCTCATATGTATAAGAGTTAATTATTTGAACAAAACTTCTAAAGCATTGTATGTAGCAAGCATTGTATATATACTCTATATATACACACTCAGGAAATTTTATAAAATACATGATCAAAGCTAATTATCATATAAGTATATATAACTGGAAATATGTTATGGTAGTGATAAAATTTTGAATGAAAAACAAGTCAGAGAGTACTGGAGCAAACCCAATACTCGCTGTGTGCAAAATAACTTAGGACAGTAACACAAAAAAAAGTTTGGCAAGTTGGACTGGACTGGATTAAAAACCCGAGCTCTTAAAAAAATGTTCACACATCAAATTCCTTATCTGCTCACCTAAAGAACTACACTCAGCATCATCTTTCTGTTGTCTGCTGCATCATCATGATGCCATGAGACCATGACCCATCCGCCCAGGGGTTTGGGTTAACCAGGGCAAATTTATTACAGTGTCAATCCCTGTGCCAGTAAATACAGTTTGCACCCACCATACTATGCCATGTGCAATACAAAAATAATTATTTCCAGAAGAGGTGACACAAGTCAGATACAAAATCAATAAAACAACTTGTAGAGTACAGAACATAAGCCGTGGTTTCAAATACATGGGAAAAGAAAAATAGATCTCCCGCTAGTATGCTGTTGCTCCTCGCCTCCCAAATGGGGTCATAATGAGGTTATCATGGGTAACATCCCAGCAAACAAAGATTAATTCCTCAAATACTCACTCATGTATACACACACACGCACTGACACATACCCTTGCCAAAAATGTATTCGTAAAATATAGTGCTCTGTGAATCTTTAGGGACATTTAAGACCATGAAATTCATGGTTTTAAATTTTCTGATAACCTTCAGTTCTACTCACTAGATAGTTTATCTTGTCCTTCTACAGGATGCAGGATAGACAACTGTGAGACCTGTTTCAGCAAAGAGCATTGTACCAAGTGCAAGCCTGGATTTTACTTGCACAAAACCCGCTGCTATGAGAAGTGTCCGGAGGGTTTTGCCCCCCTGGATGATAGCATGGAATGCGGAGGTAAAGCATGTTTGAATCAAATGATATGTATATGGGCATTAAATTCCCACAATATTCCATTAATTTGATTAACATAGTGAAATGATTGGTTCAGAAGTTTCATTTTGCAGGTGATAAAGTAAAGCAGATATGATGATGCATACTGAAGTGTTTTTTGTTCATTTCCAATATCCTGCGATCCCTCTTCCTTCAGAAGGCTGTGAGGTGGGACAGTGGAGTGAGTGGGGAACCTGCACCCGAGAAAACAAGAGCTGTGGCTTTAAGTGGGGATTGGAGACACGCACACGGCAAATTGTTAAGAAACCACCAAAAGATACAATACCATGTCCCACCATTGCTGAGTCTAGGAGGTGCAGGATGGCCATGCGACACTGCAGAAAAGGTGAGACAATGCTGTTCAGTAAATCTAAGCTCCTCTTTATCTTCCCTACATCTTGGATCAAGCTTCCACCATGATCCGCTACAACATCTAAATACATGAAACAGCCAAGTTCAGCCCATGATCATGTTAATCATGCTCTTTTTAAACAAAGAGTTTGGATTTATTTCTGCTTTTATTGTTTTAGCAATATATATATATATATATATATATATATATATATATATATATATATATATATATATATATATATATATATATATATATATATATATATATATATATATATATATATATATATATATATATAGTGTAGAAAATTAGAAAATAATTAAATCAAATATAAATTAAGTATATATTAACCTTTTAGACTGGTGTGAAAGGCATATTTTCTTATTATTAAACTAGGTTTTATTTGACATCTGAAATCCGCTCTTCTTCTCCGATGACCTGAAATGCTTTCACACAAAACAGAAATATCCTCATCTTCTCTTAATCATCACATTTCACGGTACCTTATTGCTCCTGGTATATTGGGTCTTGATGCAGTCCTAAGACGAACTGATTAATGACGCTGTCATTGAAGAATTTGGATCATATAACCTGAGAACAGATCACACAGAGTGCTGTGGAGTTCAGCCAGTATCACACATTGCTGTCTGTAATTATACCATCTCAAACATTGTTTGAAAAAAGCCTTGGAATCACTCAGTGCCATATTGAAATGCATATAGAACCTTATTCATACATTATATAGCCAGAAGTATCAGGACTCCTAAACATAACACTTCCAGGGGTTTTATGATACTTTAGATCATTCACTTTTGTTCAGCTTTAACAGATTCCATTCTTCTGAGACAGCTTTCTACACGAATAAGTATGTATCAGTACATTTTTTGCTCATTCTTCCAATTTGGGAAACACATTGGTCATGCTGGAGCAGGATAGGAACTTTCTAATACGGAAATCCCAATTGCATTGCTATATGTCCACTAGACATACAGTGAACGCCATGATCACAGTACATCTACCTTGAAGTATACTTTTATTTTGAAGACTATTTGTATTTTTATTTATCACAATCAAGTATGCATTAAAAAGCAAAGTCATAAAAATACCTCCACATACATTTAGTTATATTAGATGTCTTTCCATGATGGCCACCCGACTGGCTGGATGAGGGCCTTTGACTGTACAATGACAAGTTTAAGCATAATACAATCACACGTCAGGACATTAGAAGGAGCAGAGATAGGAATTTCCAGAAACAAGCACAGACTTTGGTTACAAAATTGTTACATTAATATTCATTATTTGTTTGGAATATGGGCGGCGCGGTGGCTTAGGGGTTAGCACATTCGCCTCTCAGCACTAGGGATTCCCGGTTCGAATCCCCATCTGGGAGTTTCCATGTTCTCCCCGTGTCCGCGTGGGTTTTCTCTGGGTTCTCTGGTTTCCTTTCACAGTCCAAAAACATGGATCAAGTCAATTGAGTTCTCCATATAGAGTGTGTATGTGTGCGTGTCTGTGTGAGTGAGTGTGTGCCCAGTGATAGATTGGCACCCTGTCCTGGGTGTATCTGCCTAGTGCCCAAAACATTCTCACCAGGATGGGCATGGGGAACCCCCCCGCGACCCTAATAGAGGATAAAGCAGAAGATAATGGATGGATGGATGGTTGGAATATGGACCTACAGATCTGCAATGACGTACATATGTAATTTCTTTATATTGTTGCTCACTTTTACTGTGCAGCTGAGATTCTTCATCCATTTTAGTCAAATACATAAGCTTATATGCACCCATAATTTTGTTTCTATGTTTCTGTGTTGCTGTGGCAAAGGAGGGAATGTCACCCCTGCTTCTCTGAAAGCATGTCCAGTATCGCTGTCCCTTTTTAAGGTGTTAGATAGTTACAGCATTATTTTAAGTATTCTGGATTCAAACTGACTTTTCTGGACAATAGGATAAAAGTCATGTTATCTTTGGCGATTAATCAATCAATCCTGGAATCTAGTTAGATCAATAACATAAAAACAGAGAATTATATTTTATTCATTTAGCTGACACTTGTAACTTACATTGTGGGTTGGTCAAGTGATTATTCACACACTTTTAATTCCATCCATCTATCCATTATCTTCCGCTTTATCCTGTACTGGAGTCACGGGGGGAGGGGGGGTCCCATGCCCATGCCCATGCCCATCCATCCAGGAGAGAGTTTTGGGCGCTGGGCAGATACACCCAGGACAGAGCGTCAATCCATCGATGGGCATACACTCACCAACAAAAACACAAACACAAACACACTCTATATGTGGCTGTGGGAGAACACTTGAGACCCCAAGCTTTAGCAGTCCTTTATTTCTTTATAACATCCCTTTGTTATATGTATTACCTTTGTCAATTTTAGTAAATAGTCATGTCTAAATCTGCAATCTGTACGCTATAGTTCTGATCTAGACAGTTACAACGTATCTCTCTTCTTTTGAGGTCTTAAGTCTTGTTTTAAATAAGTTACATCATGTTACCTTTTACATAACTTTTAATTAACCCCATTATCCTGGAATTGAAAGAATTAGTTTCTGAACACAAGACAGCCTTAATTCTCTATTCAGCAAATGACATATGTGGGATTATGCGTAGACTATAAACATGTATGTTTAAACACACATCCCAGGCAGGACCACACAGCAAAGGAGCTGAGATGAAACAAAGAAATCAGTCTTGAACTGGATAATATCACGTTTACCATAATACTCCTAAGAGCAGACACTAGACACCAGTTTTGAGTTACATAAGAACTTCTATACAGTTATGGATTAAGTGGATATAGGATATCAGAGACGAGATAAAAGTGCTGGAGAATGAAGGGCAGAAAAAGCCCTCCAGAAGAAGCAGCTACACTATTTCTGGCATTGTATATCTGATCATCCAGCTTCCATTGCTCTCAGCTGAAATACCATCACAGAATATTTACAGATATTTGGCCGTATTTACAGATATCCAATCCATTTGTGCCCCGATCCCAAACCATATAGAGGGTAAAATTTGCAGTAGTTTACTTTTTTGAAATCTAAAGGAAGGACTTTGCACTTGGGTACAGGATTCCACACAATCTACCAGCCGTAGAAATTTAGTGTTGCATGGCCGCTCAGTGTTTGAGCTCACTACTTGGTTGCTGGGCCAACGCTCCCCTGCAGGCACATCCTCCTCTTGTGGTAGTGTGTGGTGGGACTCCCTGGGGTGGGCTACTGCGTGGCCCATAAACACTGTTTATTAATAGGCGCTTGACTGCTCTCGAAAATGAAACGCCCGCTGAGCGCTGTTCAGCACTTCCCACTGCCACTGTCATTAAACACTGGAATTATGGTGGAGGAGATACTGTGGGGGGAATGAAGGAAGCTCACCAAAGTAAATGCCTGAAAGGTTAATATTAGTTTGACTCTGCAACATGGAACTTTGGCATATCGGGATTTGGATACCACGCTGATGGAAAAGTATTATTTGTAATATTTTTAAACCCTATATTGCACTTTCACTAGTTATTATTCAGCACTAGTTGCCAGACTAGTTGCTGTCTAGCACTCAGCAAAGTTCCTCATGTAATGAGTGAGACTTAATTTGTATGCATAATTTATATTCACACTTTATGCTCACTGTTTCTTCGAAAAGACTTAGTGCCTCCATGATATTTTTTGGTAATTTGGTAAATTAGCCACAAAATAATAATATTATAGGGCTTTGCTCCTAATTCTTTGAAGCACAGCACACAGCAGCTGTACACTTAGTACTGCATATGCAGATCGGCACTGCATACTGACAAAAACTTTATCTGATGACATCCTAATCACTTACAGGCCTGTAAATAGACCCCAGGTCTTGCACAAAGCTGCAGCATCTGGTGAGGGGTACTGCTTCAGCAACACCTCATTTACAATGTTTTCTGATTCTGTTTGGTACTTATGCCATGTATGATCAAAAGGTGATAGTCTAGAGATACTATTAATAATAAAGCACCTTTAATGTGTTGTATCAGAGAATGACCATGGTGTGCCCTTTCACACATGGAGGAAACCCTGGTGAGCATTCACATATGCCCCTATCCTTCCAGAATTTTGTTTGTTTACAGTTGAAAAGTTAGACACCTTAGTGCCTTGGCAGAAAGAATTCACTCGCCTTCCCCTCCTCCTGCACATTTCAATTACACATTCAGCATCTGACTCGATGCCCATGTTTGGTTTGGAAAACCATAATCCAGATCCATTTTTGAACATCTTTGTGTCAAACATGCTCTTTTTTACCTATAAACCAGCACAGATGCCTCCTTCTACAGACAGCTAATTTACTCCTTCTGGCTTGTGCTCTCTTCTTCTGCTGAGCAGCATACTAGGCCGACTCATCCAAAACAAATAGCAAGCTCTGCTCTTTTGCCACCAATGAGTAAAACCCTGTTGGATGCTCTTAGTATAGAGAGAGCTGGTGCTTTGGCTTACTCATTTGATTACTGACAGGCTGCTTGGCACTCATTGCTGAAACCCGGGGCCTGTCGAAGGAGAAAGGGATCTGCTGATGATGACTCTCAATGAGATGTGGTCTTGGCGCTGAGCTTAAGTTATGATTAATGCTGAATTATGTCTGGGTAATATCACAGGCAAGTGCCGAAACAGAATCTCATGGCCAGCAGAAGCACAGGGCAGGTTGCTTTCCTAGGGCAAGTGGGGCTCACTGGCAGGCTGGGGTTTATCCATCATTATAATATTGTATTCATATCCAGGCTACTGTGAACACTGTGCCAATATTGCCAATATCTATTCAACTCCCACTTATATCAACATAATGGTCAAATATTAATCAGGTATATTCAGCTGAAGTCATGTAAAAAAATGCATCAGTTTTGTTTAGTTTGCATTAGCCTATTAAGAATATTTCAATTTTCCATTCAATAGTCTCTGTTTTACAAGGTTTTTTAATACAATGTAACTTTCCCATTGAATAGGTACTGATTTTGATGGATGACCCTCTATTTAATAATTAAATTGTGGCAGAAGTGACAGCCAAGTATACCTATTATTTCCCATCTGAATACAAAAACGTAGTGTGTGTAGTTTGTAGTGTTTAATGCTAATCATTTTTATCCTCAAATCCAATGTAGTGTTTTGGTCATTTTAACGATAATGTTACGGTCTAAAGACCAGAGCGAGGCGGATCCGCTACTCGGAGGAACGGGTACTGGAGACGGAGATTCAAAAGGTGCAGGTTTATTTACAGTGAGAACACGTAGTGCACAGGAACACGACACAGACAGGGCGGCGGGTGATGACGTCACGGCGGGTCGGGTTCCAAATACGGGAGACGGTGTGAAGGGCACTTGACGAGGTGGTGACGACAGGATGACGAACTGCACACAGAAC